>ML681973.1:6689627-6775622 GCA_007922195.1 Podocnemis expansa | reverse complement strand
GGGCCAGAGAAGCTCTATGGAGCATGCCCAGATTTTCTGGGCATGCTCCGTTAGAGCTTTTCTGGGCGGGAGTTTTCAAAACTCCCTGCTCCACAGGAGCTCCCTCGAAGCAGTCTGGCTACCGGCAGTGCGCTGCTGGCTGCCTTCCCTGTGCTGGCGGCTGCGGCGGAGTGTGCTGCAGCGCGCCAGCGCAGCCTAGAGGGAACATTGTCTAGCAGCTAAGTTTTACTATATAGGCCTAATTTTCATGGTAACTTGAAGTAATTATTAGAATCTGACATTAGTAAGGTTAATATTTGTCCTCTTTTTATGATCAAATAAAAGTGTGCAGTGAATTTTGAACAGTGATTTTGGAGTAAGTAAAAGTATATGGCTATAGGCCTCAGTCTGGCTCTCGAAGGTTTAATAATCAACTTGTGTCTCTTGAGTTCCATATTTTTGGCCACCCCTGGCCTAAGGTCAGACGCTAATCTTTCTTCCCACACACAGGTAAACTACAAACATTTGGCCAAGTTCCAAAGGAGTAGCCATGTCACTCTAGTTCAGCAAAACAAGCAAGGAGTTAGTCTTTAAGTGCCACAAGGCTCCTTGCTTGTTTTACAAACATGTGGATCCTGGAGCAAACATTTGGAAGAGCAAAGTGAGACAATGGGTGCAAAATACTATGAACTACCCAGCGCAGGGCAACTGTAAATTGGGGCCCTTAATCCAAAGTATGCTATTTAGCGGTCACACTCCTAGATAGCCCCTTTCCACTTTCTTGAGCCTTTCACATAGCAGCTGGGTCTGAGAAGCTACCTACCATATCTGTTACCAGCTATTGTTTTATCCTTACAGAGCCACACTGAAAGTTTGTCTGCAATGAGGTTGCCTGCACAGCAGTGTTGTGACAGTCAATACAAATATAATAAAAGGCAGATGGTGACAAGACAGTCTTCCTTAAATCAAAATAACCCTCTGAAGAGACGGGGTTTTGTACAGTGCGTTGGCAGCAAATAAACCAATCTTAGTCCCATGAAAAGACAGTGTCAGACCCAGTTTATTACAGTGCAACATTTAAAACTAATTTCTTTGCCAAGATTTATGGGTCAGAGCATGCTCAGGGTCTCTTTCTAAAGTTATGTGCTATGTTATATTTTGACATCATTGTTTCTTTCCTGCCTTCACTCCTCCTGTATCCCCCATGTCTCTTGGGATCAGATATCCAGCCTTTTTGTGCTCTGCCAATGCCTTCTCCCCAACTGCCCTACAGACTCTAGCCCTGAAGCTCGGGTAGTAAAACACAGGAGGATTATCTCATTATAGGGGATCTTCCAATCATTTGATCCTGACTTTGCTGCCAACACAGGGAGCGCAGTCAAGGGTCCTTGTACTTCATTGCTTTGTAATAACCACACCATCTCCTTGGGTCATTGGCAGCCAGTGGAACTTGGAAGCTTTTTGGTCATTTTGAGTTACCCCAGGAGTCTGTCCCAAAAACAACAGCCTGCCCTGGACAGGGAAGCGAGGGAGGGAAGTGATGTCCAAAAAGACACATGGCTAACAAAACTGTACTCTGTGCTCAACAGGGCCAAGGATCTGAGCTGTCGTTTTTATTTTCCTTTTTCTGTTCAGGATCCTTACTTAGTCCGGATGATGTCAATGGCACCGCACCAGACTACAGCAGTAGCCAGCTATGCTTCACCGGCAGCCCGGATGCCCGGGGAGTCACCCCAGAGACCTGTGAGCTGAACCCAGCAACAACTGGGTAGGAAGTAACCCAAGGGGCCAAAATGGTGTAACAGGGGGAGGAAAGTGGAATACAGATCAGCACGTTGTGGATGGATCCCCGCTGACTGAGCACTAGACTTCTCCTGCCCTGCTCCCAGGGCTCTCTACTGACTCTGGCTGCTAGGCCATGCTGCTCTGCCTCCAGGGATTACTAACCGAGCTAGGCAGGTGTCAGGGCAAGCCATAGGAACCCCGGAGGACTAATCTAGGTCACAAAGTCACCCAGGTTCCTCAGACCCCTGTTTTGGAATCCCCCTGCCTGAGGTGATGGGGTGGGCTTACCCTAGGACAGCTACATACATTATAAAGATTTTCTCTTGCTGGTAGAGTAGCAGCTTTTGCCCACTACTGGAGGCAGAACAGTGAATAAGATAAGCTAATGATCTAGTCTGATGTACCAAATCCTGTGTCCCTGCTACCTCTGTCTTTATAAATTCCATTAATGACTAATTTTCTTTTGTACCATTCGCAACAAACCCACAAACCAGATCAAATCCTCATTAGTGTGTCACTGTCCTTTTCTGTGGCATCCCCCGACTTGTATTAAGAGCGCACATTCCTGCAGTGTACAGCACACAAAGAAAGAAAAAAAAGTCCTCATGTTGTTGAGCTCTACGGCTGTTTCTTTTCTTTGATAAAGAAACAGTAGCTGTTGTAAACCAGTGGGTGGGGTTAGTGACAGCACTAATGCCCTGAGCTGCTCGATTCATTAAATTGCTTAATGAAAATGGTTGG
This sequence comes from Podocnemis expansa, assembly GCA_007922195.1. NCBI lineage: Eukaryota > Metazoa > Chordata > Testudines > Podocnemididae > Podocnemis > Podocnemis expansa. The sequence continues at coordinate 6,773,117 of ML681973.1, read as the reverse complement.
TAATGAGGGATTTTTTTAGGGATTATTGTTTAATTAACTCTGTTAAAATATTACAGTTGACTCCTTAGAGTCTAGAACAGCACAGTGGAGAAGACTCGGCATCCTTGATGCAGACCGTAGCACGTTAATGGGACCACTGCATTAGGCATCACTGCTAAATCCACCCAGGGTACACCTTGTCTGCCTACAGGTCCCATTTTCAGCAAGACGTAAGGACACAGAAGGAAATATGGTAAAGCAAGCCAGCCACATGAAAGGGAAGTAGAGTTTTAAATGGGATCATACTGGTATTGCATCTTTCAACTCATGGAATGTGCCACACTATCTTGCAATATCCCAGTCAATGGGATTTCCCTGGTCCCAGCCAGTCATGCTCCATGATGGGTCTGGGTGTCCTAAGATGTCCATCGAGCAAGGTCTGCCAGAATTAAAGAAAAGTCCTTTCAGTGGTTCTGTTTCTGTCTTCCTCTTTTCCAGGTAATGCCATCATTTTTGTTGGCTAGTGGAGGCGCATCCATCCCTGCGTTCACTTTGCGCTGCTGGCTGATGGATGCAGCACACAAGGATTAAAGCCACGCACCCAGCTGAAAGATTTAGCTACTCTACGAAGAGCTTGTTAGTAAGTACAAGAGATAGAACACTTGCTGGGTGATGGGGTGGTTGTTCTTTCCCATGTGTGTCTTTGTGGCCTAGATCCTTGCACTGAATAGAGATCAATGTCCAGCAGATAAAAGCCCCAGTGGGAAAATACAAAATAAGCACTACACTGTCAGTACTTAAGTATCAGCTGAGCTGAGATGTCCAGTCAAAGCCTTGATATGGGGATTTGACTGTCTTGCCCATTTTGGCTTGACTGGGTGACTTTGGCTTCAAAGTGAATGGGAGTTCTGTTGATAGAAAACTTTTCTTTATACGAGTGATATTTTTTTCCTGGTTATGGGCATATAAAATGCCATGGTGATAGTCTTCCTTTTTCACTGAGTTAGTTATTTTAGAGCACATTTCTGAGCTGTTAGGCCATGTTGTAGCAGTATCTTCCGTTACTGCAGGGCGGCAATATTTGAAATATGGAATCTGAGTATGAGCTATGTCAGGGGTTCTCAGCTGGGAGGTAATGCCAAATGAGAAGGGAGTCTCAGCTAGATCCAGCAAAATGGAAGCAGAGCTGCCAGGAGTCTCGGTATGGAAAAAGTTAGGAACCATTACATTATTTAATAACCCTGCTGCTTGAACTGAAGTGGGCCAAACTCAACTGTGTTATTCCAGAGTAAAGCAGAAGAATTTGACCGAAAGCTGCTGAAGCAATTAATTACAAATATAATTGCAAGTCTTAGGACTGCACATGGGGCTGGATTAACTGGCCTGAGGGGCCGGGGCTGCCCCCCTCCACCATGGAGCCCCCTGCCTGGAGCCCCAGATGGGCTGTCACAGGGTGGGCAGGGGCCCTGGGACCAGAGGGTGCCCTCATTCTGGCCCCGCTCAGGCCATTCTGCTCTGGGGGGGGGGGGGGGGGGGGGGGGGGGGCCCCCCCTGGCTGGTGCACAGCATGGTGCTGGTGCAGCCCCCTGCACCAGAGCAGAGGTCACACCACATGCCAGCCGGACCCACCTTCCAGGCAAAGCAAACAGGTGCAGAGCCCAACCTCTGGCCCCAGAGCAGAGCAGGAGTGCAGAGCCCAACCTCTGGCCCCAGGGCTCTGCCTCCCCTGGTGCAGGCAAAGCAGGAGTGCTTGCTCCCCAAAGCCCTGCAGAGCTCCATGGAGCAGGTCTGGATTACCACTGAGATTTTGGGGCTTGAGCCCAGGGTCTGCCTTTTGGCCAGAGCCTGGGGCTTCAACCTCTTTAGTCCCTGCAATAATCCGGCCCTGACTGGGTGGACAAACATTTCAACCCGAGGACCACATCCCTTGTATGGCAGGCAACACATGAAATAAAATAAAAATAAAATAAAATTTCAGTGCAGCTGGGCTCTGGGGGTGGATTGGGGTGTGTCTGGTATGCTCTGGCTGGGACGCTGCTGGGCCCATAGGAGGAAGGGGTAGGGCCGGGAGGGGGGAAGTGGCAGCCACACTCTGGGCTACCAGCCAGACCCAGCTGGTGGGCCAGATGAAAGGCTCCGGCAGGGTGGGCCATACCCAGTCCATGGACTGTTGTTTGCCCACCTCTGTCTTAGGAGACCAGTCTTCAGTTTCAGGATCTCAAAACACTGTACAGGCCTAAATTTAATAACTCTGTGAAGGAGGAGGGTGTGGGTATGCTTATTTTACACAATAATAAATCAAGACAGAAGGTCTCACAGGATTTCAGGTCTTTTTCCTGCTGATGTCAATGTCACCCCACAGTTAAACGCCAGGGAGACAATAGCCCAGAAGACAAGTGTCTTGAGACTACATATGTATCAGAGGTTTTTGCCAAGGTCCTCAGTGGAGCCACACTGATTAATTTCAGCTGAAGTCACTTTACACCAGTGGAGTATTTGGTCCTCACTTTGATGCCTGTTAAGAGAGAATTGTTCAAAAAATAATAAGTTGAAATATTTTATTGTTAACGACCCTGATGTAGGTGGCCAAACTGAAAGTCGCTCTGGTGTTCAGGATCGTCTTCTCTTTGGTCTGCTAGTTGAGGCTGAGAAAATTGTAATGGAAGATAAAGGAGGGCTTCAGTTCATTCTGCAATGTAGTTCTAAGGACTGGTATTAACGTTTCTCCTGGGTATGTCTGAGTGGGATAGTTATTAGAGATGGCCATGGCTGTTAGGAACTATCTGTGTATTTATTCTGGGCTCATTATCCTTTGACAGAAACCCCTAGAGTTAAAAGTAGGAGGTGTAAGTTTTGAATTAATGAATCTGTTCTTGGCTTCTCTCTGTTCCAAACACAGATGGCAAAAGCTTGGCGTTGCAAAACTCTCATCAGTTGGAATGTGGAATAATCTAGCAGTGGTTCAGATCACAGTTTTCTCTTATTGGAATGTTTAAAGTTTGTCAGGCATGGGGAGAACTGGAAAATGTTCTTCCTTGGCTCCAGCCATATGATCTATTGGGGTATGATCACTACAATGATTTTTCTGCATCCCAGACTGAAAGGACTAGTCCCAGAAAGGGTATGTGTGATGGTGTTCTGTGAGGAACCAGGAAATGGCCAATCTGAGCACACAGAGCTCTTAAGAATCCGAATGTCTCTTTCACCAGACTCCGTCCAGTCCAGTAAGAGAAAACTATGCTCTGAAGCACTTGTAAATTATTCTAAGTTCCAACTGATGAGGGTTTGCAACACCTTCCGGTCACTCATCTAAGCACTCTGCCTCTCCTCTGTCACACACAGAGGAATCGAAGTTGGTCCAATTAAAGATATTACCCTGCCAATCAGAAGCTTGATCACTGGCACTCTGACTCTGTGTCATATTACACAGCTCTTCCCAGATGATGAACAATAAGGTTGAGACTCATTGCATTATAAAGGCAATAATAAATGAAATCCTTGCAACATTGTAAAACTTTCTTCAGGACCTTTCCACACAATAGAATATCGGACACAGAAAGTCAGTAACATAATGAAAAATGTAATTAAAGTTTGAGTCACATTGAATCCATTATAACTCTCCCCCTTGTACCCGGTTTTGATTTCACTCCTGACTCAAAGGATGTGTAGTCAGTCCCTGAATCCCATTAACAGAGGCCTAGGCATGCATGCCATTTGTGAGGTTTAAAAACAAGAGTACATTTTTAATCAGCTTTAAATCCATAGGGTTCGTATTTTATTGAGTTTGAGTAAATGATAGTGAGTGAAAACTGTATCTGCCACAAGGAAGATGGCTTTTTAAATACAGTCTGCAAATAGAGTGGGAAGGGACATTTGGCTATATTTCTGAACTGGCAGAAAACTTCAGTAGATTGCTTTGTTTGGTGGGTAATGTAATATAACACTAATACAGCCTGACGGCCAGAGGAAGAGAACCTCCAGTTTAACAATTTTGTAATACACTTACATAGCCCATTTTAAATTTGTCAACGGTTGTAAATGAGCTGCAGTTTTATCCATGGACTGTATTTAGACTAACGATATGTAAGCAAGTTTTAGATGGGATATAAATGAAGATCTATGCCATTCAGAGAATTTCTGGGTGCCTTTATGTACACTAGGATGCAACCTCTACTTAGAGGACCTTAGGTAGTGATCATACTATGTACTACAGTGTCAGTTTTCAAAGAGCACTTAAGACAGCCCTGGCAGAGGTAAGGAAAAGCTTCATTTATATTTTGGTCATTCATGAGCAACAAGCTTTTCCAGGAGAATCTTATTACTCCATATATCTCATTGCTGCTTTTCTAAACTTCTCTCTCCTAATTCCATTCAGAAGATACATCCTTTGTCTTTGTGTATACAAATTCTAGCACTTTTCAAACAAAGAATATTCTTCCTTACTGTCAAGTCACACTACCTTCTCAGCTGTAACCCCTAGTAATGTCACTCTATGGTGCGCCGTAATGCCAGAAGCTGGATCACAGATTAATGTAACTGATTTAAAAAAAAAACCTTGACAAACCAATTTGCTGCTATTATGATCTTATTTGCATGCCTTTTTGGTCCTTGCACTTGAAAGAATTTGACTTAGGAGGAACTTTAAGAAACAGAACTGGAGGTGGTAGTAATATGTTTCAAGTATTCTTACTGTCCTATCCCTAAAAACTTTGTTTATTTGTAGAATCTATCGGGGGGTTATAGGCAGAATCTAGAGACGGCTCCTCTCTCTTACCATTGCTACATTATTGCACCTCCAAAATGATGATCGCTGATTTTGAAAAGAAAGACCGGCCACATTTTCTTCTGCAGGGTTTACCTACAGAGTGAACACTAATTTCTATAGAAAATGCAGTTTATCCTCACTGCAAGACATGCTGATTTATAGACTGTGCATCTGTTTCACATAAAGTGTCCTGAAGCCCACATTCTAGCAAAATCCAGGACATTCCTTCATTTTTAATAAATCACATTCCGTTTGTGGGATGATTTCTAACGAATGTGCAACAAAGTCAGAGATATTTTTCTACCCATCCCTACATTTACTGAGTCCAGTTCAGCACCTTCATTACTCAGGCAAAACTCTCATTCATTTCAAAGCCTTCGTGAGGACAGCAACCTCATAAAGCTCATTATTAAAATACACTTCTGTACATCCACACGATAACAGCTATTCAGGCTAATGTGACAGAAAACAAACAAGCCCTGGAAAACCCTAAATGAAAATAGACCTCAGTTTTGCTTTCTAGTTAGCAGCTTGACTAAAGCTGTATTCCGCATCTCATTTTACAGATTGGCTGAACCAAACTGATCCCTGGTATGTATCCACTGGTATGTTTCATTTGTTGTGTGTACCAAAGAAATAAGAGATCTGATAGATGTGTTACATTAGGGCAAGAGTTGGATACTTTTACTCAGATTGAGTGGTACCTGCCCTGGGAGCAACCCACTGAAATCTGAAGAAGGTACTTCCCAGATTAAAAAATTTGAGGATGGGCTGGTTAGCTTCTAAATAATCTCTTTCTCAGACCGGAAGTTGGAGATTCTTGTGTTGAAGCAAGAACTTTCTTTTGCCACTAGAAAGGATTCCTCCAAGTAGCCACTCAACATGCCTGAGTGACATGAGGGCAATGAACAATGGCTGAGGTGAAATTGGGGACTTTTTGTATTTTCTCACTTACATTTACTTAGCCATGGACCAAATCCTAAATTGATTTACACCTTGTGCCATCCCAGGTAAGTCACTGGAGCCACAGACAAATCACTCAACCTTTGTTTCATCTAGAATCATCTCTGGTTCTGCCTTAAGTTGCTCTACAATTGCCCCTGTGGGGATTTGCAATAGTACAGAATTGCCAAGGTACGAGGTCCCCCTGGCCATGTCCTTTCTCACCTACCAACAGCTTTCGTGCCTTCCTGTCCAGTTATGGCCTGCCCCAGGCTTCTGGAGAATGTGACCCAAGATACAGATGGCCAAGTCTGCTCTATATATGCAAGAGGCTTGTTTTGTTGGGGCCATTCCCTTGCCAGAGGACAATGCATTAAATCTGCTTATGTCCCTGCCTACCTGGTTCAAAGTGGCTGCATGGAAACAACAAATTGGGCCCTTTATCTCAGCTTCCACATCTTCTTAAGTGATGTAATACTTGTGTCTATTACAGTGCTAGTCACAGGCCAAATTAAAATAATGGCTTCTAATTAAAGTGCTTTGAGATCTTGGAATGGAAAGCACTTTGAAGGAAGGAAATATTATCCTTTGTTTAAAATGTTACATTTTTTTCCATCAACTACCTTTTGTAGCAGGCTAATTTTAGCAAGTTGAGAGCAATAAAATATGATTTGCACTTTCAAAGGCTTTTGTGATGTTAGTTAAAGCCTTTCCTAATTTATCTTAATCAAAGGAGCAAACAAGAAATTGCTAATCACCTTTATAAAGCCACTTATGCCAGAGCAAGCTACATGGCAATCAAGTGTTCAATCAAAAAAAAAAAAAGTATGCATTAGAAGGAAATAAAGGTGATGGGCCTTGGGAACACGGGAGAACTAGATTTGAATCTCAGCTTCCTGCAGTCTAACTTTGGGAAAGGATGAAATTCAGCTAACAGGGACCTTGTGGATAAATAGGAAGTGGTGCTGATAGGCTCCCAAAGGAACTTTATTCAGACCTCTGCACCTGGGTTGTTAGTAGGTCCTTCACAGGAGGAGGCTATTAAAGTAGATACCATGGAGGAGAGGCAAATTGTGCCCAATGATAATGGTGAGGTAAGAATCACTCATATTGACTTGGATGCTTCTCCATGAGTAGCCAGACTGAAGTCAATGAGGATGCCTCTCAAGATATGGTATTCCATTCTGACTCTGAAGTGGCTGCCTTTGAAGAAATGGCCATTAGAAAACACGCTGCTGTGCATCGTTACTCAGGTGAAATTTTGTGTTTTCTATTTCCAGACCCTGAAACAATTCAGAAATGATTCACAAAAACAAATGCTCCCGAGACAGATTCAGTGAGATGTCTTTGGTGATTCTCTGCTATTCCTACTCCCTTAAAATGATCCAAGTTAAACAATTCAGTATTTTCCATTTCCATTGGAAAGTCAATGTCAACATTAATAAACCCCAACCATTTTTATTTTATAGTTATATGCATAACTACCACAAACATGTTTGGCCCTTGCATTGGATAGATCCTGATTTCTGTTAGAACCAGTTCTTTATTCTCTTTCATTGTCTCACATGGTCCTCACCTCCATGGGCTAACTGTTCACTCAGTTCACCTGAAATCCTTGGGGTTAGGAAATCTCATTTTATGAATCCTGCTTGTATTACTGTCTTTTGTCATCACAAATCTGGTCATTCAATACCGATTTTTAGAGTTGACTGAAATCCTGTCTTGTCAGTCTGCCCTTGCATGAGTGCTTTTTCAATCTCTTCTATTACTGTTATTTCACTTAGCATAACTGAAGGAGTTGTGACATCCTCCTGACAGAGACCCATCTTAGAACTGGGCAATTTGTAATGGATAAGTTATTCCTAGACCTGACAGGAATTATTTTAACAATTCTTTTTCATCACAAAATGCTGAATCACTGAAAGAAAAACATTTCATGGTAAAGGATGGGTTCTGAAATCTCTTGGCTAAAAAAGTACTTTTTGAAAAAGGTTGAGAATTGTAGAACTATCCTATCCTTGTCAAAACAAAATATTTTAGTTTTCTCATTTGAAATAACTCTAGCTATGATTAAATTTGCCCCTTTTCCTAGTTGAAAACACATGGTGATGATCTCAAATGTAATAATTCTGCCAATAATTCTTGACCTTTAGTTCATTCACAGTTTGGCTTCACTATTTAAATCTCTATGCTTGAGCTTTTTAAACTAGACATGTAAGCCATGTGGTATGTTTATCTTACCTAACTGGACAAACTCTTAAAATCAGCAAAACAAATGAGGAGTTCTGTGGCACCTTAAAGACTAACAAATTTAGATTTAGATTAAAGACTAGAAAATTTAAATGTATCAGATGCATCAGATGAAGTGAGTTCTAGCCCTCAAAATCTTATGCCCAAATACAGAACTTCTCATCTGTTTTGCTGAAACAGACTAACATAGCTACCCCTCTGGAACATTTTACAAACATGTCTCCAGCAGAAATACTTGTATGTGTGCATTCAAAATTTGCGGGTGTTCTCAAATTCTCACTTGCAATCAACTTTTTCCTTGAATTCCCACCATGATGTGCTAGTGCATCAATGGACAGCAAGCACAAAGGGGGATGATTCAGCTCGAGTAGATTTGTTTACAAGGGCAAAGGGACATTCAGCAAAACCTAGTTCCAAAGGGGTAGCTATGTTAGTCCACTTCAGCAAAACAAAGAGTCCTGTTTCTGATCTGTATCAAGAGTTCAATCTGACAATGTTCTGTTTGCTTGAAGGTGATGATGAAAGTGCACAAGAGCTTAGACTGTTTTCTGTGTGTCCAGAAATGTTCATTTTATTTTGTCAGTTCAAGAACTGAGTATTGATCCTTACAAGATCAGACATTTTAAGAGCCACTCAGCCATACTTGCACTGTAGGTACTTAATTGCAGCTACAAAACTGGCAAATACTCACGTGCACATATAAAAGTCTGCTTTTGTGTGCATTCAGAATGGGTTATACTGAATGCAGAGGTGATGTGGGGACAGGATGAGACATAGCATGGGCAAAGAGATGCTTTTTGCATGCTGTACATGAAACTTGCTGCAGGTTTGATCCCAAAATATATGAATAAATAGATAGTAAAGGATATTTTAAACAAATAAATAGTTGAAACAAAGGGTTCGACTATTCACTGATTTATATCCCACTGAAGAAGGGGAGGTAAGCTAGCACACAATTTGATTCATTTTGTCTATCTGACATTCAGTAAAGCCACTATTTTAGGCAGGAGGACCAGCCTCTCGGCTAGCTAAAATCGCTCTACTAAACTTGCTGGAGCTACCTGGCTGAAGGCCAAATGCCGACTCCACCTTTATAGATTCTTTTGTGCTCAGTTCTCAGTTACTGTAAATAAAGGTGGAACAGGCCATTTCAATTCAGGGAATCTAAGCTTTATTTAAAACTACTAACCAATGGGGGGGGGGGGAGGGTTATATAAGAAACTGTGTTGATGTGGATTTATTCAAAGAGCAGAATATATTACAATACAAGAGCAGGCTGTCCAGTCAATGAGCAGACCCGAGCAGTCTGAGAAGTAAATAGCTCACACTATAATTCCAAATGTCACTGAAACAGCAATAAAATTTGATTATCAAGAAGGAATTGCAAATGCCTAATGAGAATCAGATGCACTGTGATATAAGCTACAGGGTATGTTCATATCCAGATGTACAAAGAATTATGTACATCCATGGAATATAATTTGGGGTTTTTATTGTACTTTTCATGCTCCGTGTAGCCCAAAGAGCTTTATAAAGAAATGAGTTAATTATTGTCTGCGGCCTGTAGGAAGACATAGCCATTATGTACTCAGCACTCCACTTGTTCATACACAGCTCTGGACGGTAGAGGGCTCTCCTGAGATTAGGCCACTGAGTCCTGGCTTCTTCTAAAAAGTGCTGTGGTTGCTGTAATTTGTCACTGGATAGATAAAAGTAGCGTAACTTAACCATAATCTGCAAAGGGGGGAAAAATGGGGTTGTGCCCTCTTTGGTTTCTTTCTAATCTTGGGAGTGTCTACATTGCAGGTATGGCCAGGTAATGCCCAGCTTGGGTGGATGTACAAGCTCTGCTTGAACGAGAGCACTAAAAATAGCAGTGTGGCTGTGGCAGCATGGACAGTGGCTTAGGTTAGCTGCCCAAATGTGTGCCTGGGATCTCAAGCTGGGTTGTATTTGGGCAAATAGCCCATGGCCTCATCCCCAGGAACACACTGCTCTTTTCTGTGTACTAGCCTAAGCACATGTACATCTGCCAAAGCCAGTACAATTAAACCTACCAGCCACAGCATAGACAGAGCTATATACACAAGGCCTGAAAGCTGGTACTCATAAATAATAAATCTAAATGGGTCAGTCTACATCCCCGTCCTCACCTGTGGCCAGGAACTTTGGGTAATGACTGAAAGGATGAGAGCATGGGCACAAGCGGCAGAAATGAGGTTTCTCCTCAGGATAACTGGGCTGACTCTCTGAGGTAAGTTGAGGGGCTCACCTATTTGGGAGAGCCTCAGAGAAGTGTCAGTACTCCTCTGGATTGATAGGAGTCAACTGCAGTGGTGTGGACCCCTTTGGAACTATACTGGGCTCATCCTTCTGAAAAGAGTCCCTGAGGCCAATCCAGGACACTCAGGAGAGATTATATGACCTGGGTGGCCCAGGAATTGTCTGGAAATAACCCAGGAAGAGCTGGAACTTGAGTCGGAAAGGGAGGTCTGGTTCCCCCTCTTCTCCATGCTGCTGCTGTGACCATCACCAGGAAAAGTGGCATAAAGGAAAAGAAGATGAAATATTTATAAGGGAGAGATCATAGGCATACTGCACTCACTACCCATATTTTCCAGGGAAGAGACAGCAGCAAGCTGTAGAACAAACACACCATACGCCAAAGAAAAGGAAGCAGAGAGACATTTGAAATACTGAGCAGCAATTAAAACCATGAAGATTTGGATTCAGGACATTTCAAGAGACTGAGTTCACGGGCCTGTGCTCACTGCCTCTGAAATCCATGACAAAACTGCCATTACCTTCTCTGAAAGAAGGGGTGAGGCCAGTGCAGTAATGTGCAAGTGGTTTTCTATCCAAAGAAATGAAATATCTGTTTCTTGAAAGGAATGGAGGAGATGCAGGAGCATGAAAATCATATCATACAATGGACAAGGGATGCAGGGTCTTAGCCAGTGTACGTTGTGCTGTGAAAATTTGCTCCTTGTCAGACACAGACTGGAAACCTAGAAGAATTGGGAAGGTGGGAAATTGGACTACCGAGCCTAATGCAGTGTGTACTCTTGGCTGCTAAAGACTTTTTCAGAAATGGTCAGTTCAAAATCACCAGGCTCACTCAAACTTGATTGCAGTGACTCTCAAATGACAAAGGACTGGGAGTGTGAAAGGTGCTATAACTTGGAAGTGCTACCAGGGGAGCAGAATCTTGCCCAATAACAACACTCGCTAGAGGATGATGCTATTGCAGTGCTTTTCTGGTCATTCAGATGTTCTGACTTTGGTCCCTCTTCATAGCTATCCCCCCTTTGAAATCTGTTCAGAAAAATGTTCATTACCCTGCAAGAGTGTTGTCTTTTGCCTCTGCTGAACTTGCAGCAAGGAAACAGTTCCATAAGGCGCTGAAGCCTGTGTTTATGACTCGCAGGAGGTCAGGGTAAATGAACTGATGAATATTCCATTGTTGGGCTGCTGAGAAACTATCTAGTGCTGGACATTGGCATGGAATGGATACTTTTCTTTCTTTTACACAGTTTGGCCCCCATCCAATAAGATCAGGGCAGGGGTGTCCCATTGACTTTAGTTGGAACTGGGCCCTTTGCTTTTCTTACTGTCATCCAAGGGTGATCAGGTTGAAATAACTACCATGGCTCCCATCACCTGGCCTCTGCTTTGGGCCCTTTTTAAGTGTCAAAATGCATCTTCCCATCCTTTAAAAATAGTTATGGGCCTCATCCGAAACAAGCAAATTCTTTCCAATCACTTCAGTGGGCTTTGGATAAGCCTGTAGATTCCTAACCCTTCTCACTGTATGGGTCATTTTCATGGTGTATGTTTAACAGTTTCTTACTGCGGTTTTCAAGTTCCTCAACTTCATACCCCCATACTGACCAGTTGGTCCTCTGAAGACCACAGGTACAAGTCCCTGATTTTTGTGCAGGAGCCCACTGCACCTGTTTTGGCCTGTGGAGGTTATATTGGTTTTACCATGACTGGCACTAAATCAGCTGTAAACTCCACCCAGACAGCAAGTGATGTGGGCTGCCAAAAATTTAAGGGCTGCTATTCCTTTTCCTGAACCCCCATCCTCTAAACTCCCATGCTTTCCTCTCCTGCAGCACATTCAAACTCCTCTAGGATCTCTCCCAGCTGTTAGTGGTCACTGGCAGCAGTCCCAGAGTTCACTTCATGCTCCAGCACAGGCGTGCAGTCTGAATCACAGACTAGCCCATACAAATGACATGAAGTAACATCAATGAAAGCTCAGGAGCGACGCTCAAAACTCCAAGCCCAAGAGGCTGCAGCTGGGTAACATTAAAGAGGATGTCCTGTTGTGACTAGCTATTAAAGGCTTGATCCTTAGCTCTGAATTCCATTCTTCCTTTGGCTCAGGCATTTCTTTTAATGTAGAATTTTACTGGACTTTCCAGAGGGATTTTTTTTATTGTTGTTGTTTTTGTTTTATTTTCATGCTGATGCTGAATCATCTGGGAACTGAGGCTGGGTTTGGGTATTAATGTGTTTTTATAAATGATCCTCATGCTGGTATTGGATTGAGTTCAAAGTGTCTGAAGGTCTTCTTTTGTTTTTGGTTAATGTTCCTTCCATCCAGTCCCAGTCATGGTCAATGGAACTAAAAGTATCTGGCACATCACAATTCTGAGCCATGTAGAGTTCCTTATTCTCTGTACTTCCTGCCACAGAAAGGTCCTGGTGACTATTGTTCTTCATTTTACAGAGAGTCCTGCATCAGTTTGCCTTCATTTACTATTATGTGATAAGGTTTCTGTCTCCCAAATGGAGGAGGGCAAGATACTGACATAACTTGGTAGGCAAAGGATGGTCATTCGGGCCCTGCTCCTGCTGCCATTGAACTAAGTTGCTAAACTCCTAAGCTGATCTGCTGCTGGATGGTGCCTCTGAAGAGGCACAGCTCAAAGGAAATCCCTGGGTACCAGGTAAAGAGAGTCACTAATGGTACAACAGAGACAAGATGGAGGAGGGACAAGTATGGAAAGAGTCACACCAAGATCATACCTGGTAGAAGGTCAAGGACAAATCTATCACCCCAGCCATTGTCTCCTAAGCACAGCAGTCCTCAAGAGAAGATCTAAAGGGGTTATATCACAGTGGTTCGGCCGTAGGGGGGACTAGCAATGGCTGAGAAAGGAGTTCCTCTAGTCATAAGCATGACAGTGTGACTGGCCCTTTGAAGGAGAGCTGGGCCCAATCTTGCCTCTGACTGATCAGCTCCCTCCCAGCTGAGGTTGGGAGGACAAGAATCAGGTGAGAGCTTGAAGAACACCTGGTTCTTATGAAGGGCAGCAAGAGCTTTACCGAGCTAGGGGGACGAAATCCAGCTATTATGTGACTCTGGCTTGGAGTGATAAACTTCTGGGAGAGGCTCACCTGAGGGACCCTCCTCAGGAAAAGGATACAGAAACAATGAGGGGAAAGCCTCTCAGAATTGTAGCCCATGTTTTATTTTGGTATTTTTTAATCTAAGTTTTCTGTCTATTCAATAATTTGTCCCATAGGGCAAGGGACCAGGAGACTGCCTACAGCAGTAGTTCTCAGCCACTGTGTCAGGACTTTGTAGGACTGATAAAAGTTGCTGCACGTGGCAAGTGGCTTCTGGTGGGCAGTTCTTTACATGAAACTCCTAACACACAAAATGTGTGGTTCAAAAGGCTCAGTCAGCCTACTGGATGGTGAGGGTGGGGTGGAGAGTGTGGCTGTAAGCAGTCTTTTTGCCTTTTGAATGCCTGACCCAGCTGCTCACATAATTTAGAAAATAGGAGGGACTGCTCTAACTTTTTTGGTGACTTTGAACATCCTCCATGGGCCTCTCTGCTGGTCCAGAATAACTAGAACTCTGAGCACTCATGTACTTCCGTCCTTTTGCAGCAACTTCCGTACTGTGTCCCAACATTAAGGTCTTCTGTTGCGGGGCAGAGGAAGGGCTGCATAGAAATATCCCGCCACTGCAGTGCCACCTAAAAAACGCTATTGTGCTGGTTTTTCTTGGGGGGTTTGGGGGTCTGGTTCAGCTGGATATACATCTTTTCCAGTTTCTCTACATCAGTGGTTCCCAGCCTATGGTCTGTGGACCACTGGTGGTCTGCGAGGATAAGGCAGGTGGTCTGTGGGATGGGGGGGAAATAGTATAATAATAATATAACCTCAGCTATCTCTCATGTATCATATTTGATATTATTCACAGTGTAAGTTACTTCACAAACATCTTTGTGTAATATAACGTTCTCTGAATTTAAGTAGCAGTGCTTTTGCGTGACGTCAGTGTGAATTGACACTCTTTTACACATTTGGCAGTTAGAATGTGGTCTGCAAAAGCTTTCTATGACAAAGTAGTTGTCTGTGTAAAGGAAAAGGTTGGGAACCACTGCTCTATATTCTTTCTACATTCTTTGTAAAAAGCAGCACGGACCATCTCCGGCTCCGAGCCTCTTGCAGGAGGCTCGAAGCTGGATTGGGCCCCTCCTGCTGCAGGCCAGTGGCAGCAGCCAGATCAGGCACCGGTGCAGGAATTGGGGTGTGTGGCGGAGAGGTTTGGGGCCCCGGGTCCTGACCTGCATTCAGTGATGCCCCTGCCTATGTGTATCCCTTTTGTTTTTTTGACAGCTAAAAATCTTGTGCGGTCATATTGGTTTGCTGTGGCTCTTATCTTTCCTCTGCGTCAGAATAGCTTGCCTTTGAGGATCTAGTGTTATATCTTTTAGGAACTGCCAGGCCTCTTTGATTCCTTTTCTTCCTATCTGGTCTCTCCATGGGATCTGGCCCACTATTTTGCCGAGCTGGTAGAAATATGACTTTTTCAAGTTCACTGTACTTGTTTTGCTCTCTCATGTCCTTAGAATCTTGAACTCATAATTTCATGATCATTTTTCCCAAGTTCCTGACTGCATTCACAATGAATTAATCCCTATTGGTCAAAGCCAATCCAAAATGGACAACCTTCATAGCTGTTTCTTCACTCTTGTGAATCAGAACGTTGTCCTCTACGCCAGTGGTTCTCAACCACTGTGCCGGGCCGGGACACATTACTGTGTCACCACATGGTGGAAAGTGTGCCATGGAAAGCCAGTGAGATGGCTGGATTTAGCCTGGAGGTGGTGCTCTGATGTGTCCTGTAGGATCCCGGTATGCCACCAAGGGTGTTGCGACCTGCAAAAGGTTGAGAATCACTGCTCTCCACATCAATGGAAGACAGTAAGAATAATGACTACTTAGGTTAATGACAAAAAGTCACTAGTTAGAGGAGAAGACTGCCTCATTGATATTACTGAAGTGCCTATGGATCCAAATCTTAGACCAGCAACCCATTGGCCGGGTGTTGTACAAAAACAGAACAAAAGACAGTCTATGCCCTCAGGACTTTACAATATAACCGTAAGACAAGAGACAACAGGAAGGGGACATAAGGAAATAATGAGACAAAACTGGTCAGCATGAAAAGTCATGGTCCCAGCACACCAGCTGCCTAATGACATGGCATCAAAGTTGAGGAGAGCTTGTAAATATTTTTTTCACAGCAAGTAGACTCATTCTTTGCTTGTGCTGTAATTCTTGCATGTCCCGCTGCTACTGCTCGTGTTTAATGCTCTTGTGCTGCCCCACTCAGGTCCATTCATTAATGCCTCTTCTAGACAATCAAAGTTAGTTTCCTGTAAATGTGGTGGTTAGGGCCAAAGAACACCATGTTCGCTTTTATACCTGTGTAACCTTGAAGTGAAATGTAGCGCTAGATCCTCGGGTGCTGTAAATCAGTATAATTCTAGGCCTGGCCAATTTCATGATGCCAGGAAACTGTGAAACAAGAAACTCTGCAGCAATGAATTAGGCCACATACAGTTTACAAACCCCATAACTGTTCCCATGATGTTTCCTTAAATCTTTGTCTTATTTAGAACACAGGATTGTTTGACAGACTATGCAGTGAGAGACTTTAATTTGAAGCTGTTTCTCATAGGAACAAATTAAAAAACAATTGTGGAGACAATGTGTTCTACCGGATAGGGAACTGAGCTGGAAATCAATATGCAGAGTGCATACTGAGGGTTTCAGAAAAGACTATACTCAACACACTCCCATACGTTGGGTTACATGGATAACACATCCCTGTAAATTGCTACTTTTAGCGTACTAGTGCAACCAAGTAGCAGAGATACAGCTCCCTGAGCTGGATATTACGCCTCCTGCTCCAGTATAAAAATACTCTTGATTGATAACTTTGAGAGACAAGAACTGTCTCTCAATGCGTATTTAGAGAGTGTTATCTCAATAAGTCACTGACCCCAGCTAGGGTGTCCAGACATTACCATGTATAGTAACTGCTAGGCTGTGTCAGAGATGTGACGTTTTTTCAATCAAGATTGTGTTTTCTTAAGCATTCCATGTGAACAAGGAAGATAATTTTCTTTCCCACTGGACTATGCTTGAATGTGAAGGTCCTCTTGTGCTGGGTCTGCAGTACAAACAAGGCCTAAATCAGAAATGTGCTCATCAAGTACGGTTTCCAAGAGGATACGGCTTCAGGTAATGGGCTAAGTTTCCCCATTTCACTGCATTAAAAATCCCACATTAGTGTAATTTCCAGTTCAGAGTGCCTTCTGAAACTCACCAAGCATCTAAGTAGGTCCCAATGGTGCAAAACACTTCTGTATATGCTTAACTTTATGCATGTGAGTTCTCTCCCTGAAATCAATGGGTCTACTCAGTGATGTCAAATTAAGCACATGAATGAGTGTTTACAAGTACAGGACTCTTATGCATATTGCTGCCTAGTCTGTGTTGCTTTAGAATTGCTTTTGTAGCCGGAGTGACGCTTCCCAAGAGCTTATCAGTGTTGTACAAAGAATGATAATGCTTTGGGGAATTCCTTCTTAGTCCTTAGGCTTTGTCACACTGTTCTCTCATTTTCTTAATGTTACTTCTTTGTAATCACACTGATGGTGTGTAAGCACATTTTGCTTACAGAGTGTGGTGCATTCATTCTTTAAGGCAGGGGTCTCAAACACGTGGCCCTAGGGCTGCATGTGGCCCCTAAAGCTATTTCCTGTGGCCCGCAACAACACTACTGTTACTGATATTTGCAATATTGTTGTATGGAAAGGTTTCAGTGGTGCAGCCCTCAGGCTAACGTACCAGTCCTCGTGCGGCCCTCTACTAGTCCTCATGTGGCCCTCATGGCGATCTGAGTTTGAGACCCCTGCTTTAAGGGAACACAAAACATCTTCTCCATACCTGTAGTTCCTCAGAGGAGAGGGGAAGGAGTCCCATTCTTTATTTTCCACATTGTTTTGCCATTAAGGGTCAGAACAGCCATGGTATTAATATGTGTATTAATACTTACACCATTAACTGCTGACAGACAAGCAGAATGGAGCTAGTGGACAAAATGCAGTGCTGGGCACTGTTCCAAAAGAATTCCAGCTGTCATTTTGAGAAGGATAGAGTCTCTATGTCCAGTTTTATTTTCAATCAAAAAGCATGAGGCCAGAGATTCTCATGTAGCAGAAACCGGAGTTTCTCCTTGGAAGTCAGGGGAACTGCAATGAGTCAACCAGCTGATGGCTCATAGGATTGTAGCAGCATAGAACTGAAAGGGACCCCAAGAAGCCATCAAGTTGAGCCCCTGGAGCTGAGGCAGGACCAAGTTAACTACGACCATGACATCTGAGATGTTTGTCCAATCTGTTCTTAAAAATCTCCGCTGATGGTAATTACACAACTTCCCATGGAAACTTATTTCACTTCTTAACTCCCCTTATAGTTAGAGATTTTCCTAATATTTAAACTCGATCTCCTTTCCTGCAGATTAAGCCCATTACTTCCTGTGGTACCTTCAATGTACATGGAAAACAATTTATCACCATTCTCTTCATAACAGTTCTCAATGTATCTGAAGACTATTATCATGTGGGTCCCTATGTAGCCTTCTTGTTTCAAGATTAGACATGCCCAAAAGGGCCTTCCTTGGAGGGGAGGCAAGAGGGGCAATCATCCATAGCCCTGCGGTTCCATGGGCCCCATGCTGTCTTGCTGTGAGTGCGGCAGCACTGGACCCACCCTGCTGCCCGCTATCACCTCCAAGCCGTGCTGTACCCTGCCCCTGCCCTGCTCCCTTCGTGGTCCCAGTACACCAGCTGCCTAATGACACGGCATCAAAGTTGAGGAGAGCTTGTAAATATTTCTTTCACAGCAAGTAGAGTCATTCTTTGCTTGTTCTATAATTCTTGCATGAAGACAGTGGGACAGGGGTGGGAGTGTGGAAGCCAGCCTGTGCTCTGGGGGTGAGGAACTGCTGGCCCAGGAGCAGAGAGGCCAATCCAGAGGCCTGGCCCCACTCTTCCACCCCTCCCCTGGGCCAGCTGTTCCACCCTGGGAGCGGGGAGGGCTGGCCCAGAGGTAGGGGGGGAGAACATGTGTTGGCCGCTGGGCCAGTCTGCTCTGCCTTTAGCCTGGCCCGCCCTGCCCCTGGTGCAGAACAGCTAGCCCAGGGGAGGAGTGGGAGAGTGGGACCAGGCCTCTGGGCTGGCCTTTCCCACCCCCACCCCCAATGGGAGCGGGGGCATGAGACTCCCACCAGCCAATTGGTCCCAGACCCAGCACCCTCTGTAGGGGTGACCATGATGCCCGTTTTTTTAAACTTTGCCTCACAATCAAGCTAGCTCTATTTTCTGTACTCTCTCTAATATGTCCACAAGTTTCTTAAAGTGTGGTGCCCAGAACTGGCTCTAGCTGAGGCCAGTGCCAAGAAGAGCAGGACAGTTACCTCTCCTGTTTTGCATACAACTCTTCTGTTAATATACCCAAGAATTATATTAACCTTTTACACAACTGTATCACCTGAGTCATATTCCATCGGTAATCCACCACACCCCACAGATCCTTTTCGGTAGCGCTACCAGCTAGTCTCCATTTTGGAGTGGCACATTTGCACTTTCCTTCAAAAGTGAAATGTTTTGTCTTTATTTGCAGTGTTTTCCTCTAATTGCAGAATGGTATTTCCTCTGACCCTCTGTGACCTCCCTTGGAGACAGACAGAGAGGTATGGCCATCCTCTGGGTGGGCAGAGCCAAAACAACCCTGCTGCCGTACAGGAAGCAGAGGGGCAGAAGAGAAAGTCTAAAAAAAGAGTGCTTTCGCTCAGTCAGGGCTGAGCTGCTAGAAAGGAAGGACATCTGTCCACCTGCTCTGCAGCCCCAGCCTGACCACACCACCACTGACGGACCGCGGGAGTTGCCAGCCACCTGTGATCTCAAGGAGCTGTCACCAGTCAACAGCTCTGAGGGGCTGTGGAGCCTGCCCATAGCTGAGTACCCTGAAGAGAGTGAAGGTGATCCCAAGATCCAGGCAGTCCAGTGAAGGGGGGAAGGAGGGAGCCCAGGAAAGCCAGAAGACTTGTGGCCTGAAGCTGTATCAGCGAGTTGCAGCTGGATTCCCATTGACTCAGTGCCAGAGACCCCTACCACTGATAGCATCCTGGGCTGGGAGGCAGTGGAGTCAGGTGGGCCTGCACCCCCCTCTCCCCACACCACCCTAACCGGGCATGATCACTCCTCAGCCTGTGAAGCTGCCTGGGCCATAGACCACTGTTTGCCTTACATTGCTTGAGGGGCTGGGCTAAAGACTGCCTCAGGACCTGAGCTGAGGAGCCCTGGGTTTGTCTGGCCATGTTTGGGGCCTGGGCTGAGAACAGCAGTGTTTGCACACCCCTGACTAAGGGCCTGAGTGATACTGTTTTACTTGCCCGAAGGCTGAGGCCAGAGATGCATTATCTGCCTGCCATGCCAGAGGATCCAGGAGAGGGACTGCTTCATTGCTGGTGGGTGACAGATGGGGCCACATGCCATGGCTGATGCCCCAACTGTACTAGACTTGTGCTGTTTTATACCCTCAGTTGGCAGGAGGCTGCAGTGCAGAGCTCTGTGGCTGGAGGGGGCAATGAGTTTACAATGAAGTACGCTGTTTCCTCACCTCATTGCAACCTAACTGCCTGTCTGACTCCCTATATCCACTGAGCACACTTGCTGCCAAGGTGGAACATTTCCCTCCAGCTGTCCTCTGGGGAAGGCAGTTGTAGGCGGGAAGCCCCATTTACAATCCCATTGTGCTCCCTGCAAGATGAGGTGTCATTAAAAATTCCCGTGGACAGCTGGGCTGGAGTTGTCCAGCTAAAGTTAGAGCTCAGACCTCCCTTTTCCCTCTCCAGTCTGCGGGGAACCAGACAGTCAGGGGTTAAGTAGCTCTAGTAGGAGCTAGCTGTGCTCATATTGAAGGGAAAAGATGGGCATATGAACCCATGAATAACCAGGAGGAGAGTTACATGCTGATCTAGAAAGGAGGTTTGCTTTTATCACAATAAAGGGAAGCTAATGAACTTTGGGCTTTTCTCCGCTTTTGGGTGACTCCTGCTGTCCGTGCTGGTAATTGGGAGGGAGAAGCCACCCTGAACAGAACCCTCCTGAGTAGAAATGTCAAGATTCAGAGGGTTTTTTGTATTTAAAATTATGTTTAAAAAAAAAAGAGAGAAATGCTCCTAACTGCTCCAGAGCCTCACTCTCGTTAATGGTAGGACCTAGTCGACTTGACCAAGCCTACTGAATGCAGCGGCTTTGAATCCAGAGCTCAGTTTGGCTGTTCTGAGAGATCTGTAATGCAAGACAGGTTTGCAAACTGCCAGTAAATCTGATCCTTTATGTATCCAATAGGCGGTCGCCCATCCCCTCAGTTACAGATGTCCTCAAGAGCTTTAAAATGTTAGACTGAATTCTATGGTTGCCAATAATGCTGTATCCTGGGCTACAATAACCTGTTAAAGTCACACACTCGTAAGGGGGACACCAGTGGAAGCCAATGGACTTATGCTCTTCAATCCCTTAAGGATATTTAAAAATCTGTCCTTTAATAATCATTAATAGATTTCCATTTCACAGTATCTGTTAGACTTTTCCGACATAGCATTCCTAGCAGACTGTATCTGTTGCCAGAAGTCTAGAACTCTTTGTTCTGTCACCTTATATTTGCATCAGACACTCAAGCCAGGGCTGGATTTTGGTGTTCGTAGGCCCTAGGCACTTTCACTCTGAAATGTGCAAAAAGAGGGGTAAACGCCAATTGAATTATGTTGATTGACATGATGCACTTTAAACTATTTTAATGCTAAATCGTGTCATTTTCCTTATTTCTTCTGCTTTTTTAATTTTTTCCCCCTTTGTAGGCCCTAATAATTTCGTAGGCCCTAGGCACTGTGCGTACAGTGCCTAATGGGAAATCTGGCACTGACTCAAACTTGGCCCCAAAATACACTCCCTGTACTGTGTGTTATTTAAGTCATAAGACATGACAGGTATGTTTTATGGGGCCATTAATTCATGCTGCGCATGACTTTAACTACCAAAGAAGTGTATTAATGGCCCCATAAAACACATCCTGGAGTGTCTTCATATGACTAAGAGATTGATCTTGAACTTTAAATTTTGTTGTATATGTAAAAAGGATCTGAATGAGCTCTCACCTGACATCTAGTGACACAATCGGGGAGAAGACTTCAGGGGCAGACCGTATTTGCATAACCACACTCAGTCTGCCAACTGTTCAGCTCACAGACTTGCATTCCCAAAGGGATCCATTTTTGGCTGGTGTTGGGTTACAGCTCACTTTGGTGTTGAATGCAGGGATACTGAAAATTATCATCTTTAAAGTAAAAGGCAGAAGGACTGCATTTAGCTTAACCTGATCGAGGGGTCTCCTGAAGCTCACTTGCTAAGCAGGGATTAGAGATGCCAAATCCCCCTGACACTGATAGGAGGTGTAGGTGCTGTCTATAGAGTTCTACATTATCATATAACCCTCCTCTTTCTGGTGTGAGAAGACAGAGCTGGTTGGACTCAGAGTGTCCATTTTCTCTTCAGTGATTGCTAGAGCTGAAATCCCTGGGAGCAGAGCTAAGCCCTAGACCTGATATAGGGCAAATGCTGGAGTAAAGAGAAAATACAGGCACTACTGTAGAGATTGGCAGCTACCCAGTGAAATCACTGGCAGAAGTTACAAATATGATATTGAAATAAATTGAAGGGGGAGGTGACCCTCTCTGCATTAAATAGTTAGTCCTTGCAATCAGTATCCCTTCCTTGCACTAAGCAGCCAATGTCTTCTCAGGATCCCTTGGTCACCTTATGTCTGTTAGTCTCCATGCCATGTGACTCAAAATGATGCAATTTTGCTCGTGTGAGACCTTTGATTGGAATAACTGGCGTGTTGCAAGTAGGGATGGAGGTTCCCTGTCGGAGCTCTGTGTGTCAGCTTACGCAGTGCCTGCTTGCAACAGCCTGTGCTTGGCTAGAGTCCTGAGATTTTACAAACAGACAGCCGTGCTTGTTAGAATAACGATTTAGGTCAGGATCCTGCCATTGGCCCATAGTCTCACTGAAGCCAATGGGACTCTGTGCAGGAGCAGGGTCAGCAAAACTGGAACAAGTTGAAGCCACAGTTGGTTTGTTTTGTGTAGCAAATTTCTTATGACTATAAAACTAAATTGCTTCTGTGCATGATTGGCTGTAGGTAACTATAGGACATCTTGACAACCCTCCGAATATGCTCATTGTTATCAATCGAATGGGTTTCTATGGGTTGTGACTTGATTGGGAAGCAGAAAGATAAATGATGTTCTAGTGTCTACTAGCTACACGAATGGAACAGAAATCAGTTTATGAAAGGGTCTGATGGCTGGACCTTACTGCTGATCGCTGAGGTCTCCCTTCACCTAAGTCCTATAATGGCCAGTTTCTGAAGACTCCAAAGGTGATGGTAACAAAATAAGCTGCATTTCATAAGAGAAATTAAAAATGAATCATGCTGTTGCTAAATAATTTATATGAACAAAATATAGGTTATCACAACTAAGCTTCTCCTCAGTGTCCATTAAGTTCAGGCCTGGGAATTTAGAATTTTAAGTAAACCCTTTGGGATTATCAGTTATGGGGAGAAACCATGGAAAATTCAGCAGCTGAACACTCCAACACAACCAGAATGCTGTCATTTTTTATCATTTTACTTTGACAGGAGGAAAAAACAAAAGTTGTTTGAGCTGAGTTCTGAAATTCAAGAGGTGCTGCTGAGGAGTGGACACCATTTGCTAAAAGATCTGACCAAAGCCTGTTCAAGAAAACTGCTGTATGTTTCCAGTAGTGTCCACTGTGAACTTTCTAAACAGCGAAGCATAGGGCCTGCCCTGCACACATCACAGACTAAGGATAGGCAGACAGAAAGCCAATGTAAATAGGTATGTTGAGCAGTGAATATAAAGTTGTGTTAATCATCCATAAATGTGACATGAAAATTACAACCCAGTTCAACAGTGTTTGGGGAACTGCCTAGCTGTGTGGTCCAAGACTAACTATGAAGCTTCCTCCCTATCGGCTACCTCAGGGGTCTC
Source organism: Podocnemis expansa (assembly GCA_007922195.1). Lineage (NCBI taxonomy): Eukaryota > Metazoa > Chordata > Testudines > Podocnemididae > Podocnemis > Podocnemis expansa. The sequence goes on along the minus strand of ML681973.1, from coordinate 6,749,721 downwards.
AAACATGCGGCCCATGGGCCACATGTGGCCCCTAAAGCTACTTCTTGTGGCCTGCAACAATGCTATTGTTACCAATATTTGCAATACCATTGTATGAAAAAGTTTCAGTGGTGCAGCCCTCAGGCTATTGTACTAGTCCTCATGTAGCCCTCGTGGTGATTTGAGTTTAAGACCCCTGGTCTACCTGAAAGTCCTGTGCATTCCCACCACTTCAGAGAGGGAATGGGCTGTGTATGCAGAGCTGGTATGTATGTGGTTGGGGAAAAGCAGCTGGAGATTTCCTTTCAGCTAGTGTGAATCCAGGTGTAAGTGGAGGAATGGTTTTGCTGTTATGGGGAACTTTCCTGGCTCACACACTATCCCTGTGGAACTGGGTAGCAAAAAGATCTGAGTTCTTGCTCCTGCTCCCTTTACCCAGAGGCTGTCTCACCTCAGTAAACTCCCCTCCCACTCTCCTGTGCAGTGGAGCCCCTGGAACCAGGGGCGTAGTCATAGGGGTCTGTTTCTCTGGGCTGGGGCACACCCACTTGGGAATGAGGCCTGCCCACCACAGTGCCTGGCAGCAGCATGAACTTCGCTGCTACGGCTGCGGTTGCAGGCAGAGAAGAGATGCCAGGCTCTAGATGACAGGGTCCTTCTTCCAAGAGTCAGCCCTCTTGTCAGGGTCATGTTCTCCTTCCCTGTCCAGCCAGCAAGGCCTCTTGACTGGTGGCATCTCCCTGTGCCGGGCCCTCTGCCAAGCATCCCCTGGCTGCTTACTGCATTTAGCTCCCAATGGCTCCAAGGCTGCCCTGCCAATCAGTGGGAATGTGGCCCACTTCTGCTCAGCTCCCTGGGCTTCTCTGGTCTCCCTGCCACTGGCTACTGGGTTGTCAGGGTGCTGGGGGTAGTCCCAGCTCACACAGAGGATGAGACCCCTTGCCCCAGTTTCCTATCTGTCCTGTCAACCAGGCAGCTCTGGAGCTTTGGCCTCTCCTGCTGAGGCTGTCTGTCTCAGGGTCCTGGTTCCTCATAGGCCCTTCCCCTGTCCTTTGGTGCTGAGAGAAGGCCCACTCAGCAGACCCACTAAGTGTCAGTAAAGGGCCAACAATCCCCATACATAGGGGATGGCTGGAGCACTGAGCAACTCAGTTCACGTCTGTAAAGCTCTTTGGGTGAATGTGCTGGAAGGAGCTACTGCGCTACAACGTATTATTGCTGCTTTCCTAATTGCCCAAGCTAATGAGGCTCAAATGAGTCACCGAAGAGCTCTGAGCCAGCACGCAGAAGCTTGCGCACCACACCATGTGGCTCTGTGTTTGTAAACAGTGTGCTAGCTTGTCAACTTGTCCCTGGTGAGCTGAGGCCCCGCAGCTGAAGGTTTGGTAGCCTGTTTGAACCAATCCTTTGCTGCTCCAGTGACATCATTTAGCTATCCCCTTGTGGTATTGTGAAGCTTCATTAGTTAATGTTTGGAAATTGCTCAGTGTCCCTTGCAAGAAAGAAAGTAGCAATCAGCAAGAGATGGAAAAGGCCTATTAGATCATCTGGTCTAGTCTCCTACAAAAGCAGGTTATGGTGTCTGTCATTGGGCAGCTCTGCCTGGGGTGTCCTTCTGGCAAGAGACACGTCTGCTTCAGTATTCCTGATTAGCAACCCCAACCACTTCACTTCAGGCATTCTTGACACCATTACCTCCCGAGGGCTGCATTATTTTAAAATATTGTGAAAATAGTTCAGAACCTAAGTCCCAAACATGTAGTCCATTTCTTACCCCGCTACCAGCAGTCATTAAAACTCATGACATTTCATCCCATTGATGCCTCACATTCCCCACCCTGGCACCTTCGATCCTCCCATGGACAACTACCCCAGCCTTGCAAAAGTGCAGTGAAACCCTGCTCTGCCCAGCAGGAAACCTCTAATTCTCTCTGCTGGGAAGGGGAAGTACCCTTGCCATGGGAACATCCTTCACTCTCCATGGCCTTCAGCTGGTTTGTCTGGATCCAGCTCTCCAGCTCTTCGTATGCCAGCAAGCACCTTCAGTCCTTTCCTTGTCTCTCTCTTTCCAGCTTCCAGTCAGTGGGTAACTCCCACTCTCAGCTCTCTGACCCTCATTGCCCAGCTTGGGATGTTGGTCAGGAAACCCATTTCACTGGTCTTGAGCCTTCCCCCAGCAAATGCCTTATGCTTCCTGCCAGGAGCCTTTTCACTCCTGCAGAGTTCTCGCCTGCTCCTAACTGAACCAGTCTGCTCTGACTAGGGTTACCAGATACCAAAGCCTGGAAGGGAGGACAGGGAAGTATGGAAAGGAGGACATTGGAGGACCCATGGAGAAAATGTTGTATTAATGTAATATTCTTCTGGTTTTAGGGAGCCCTGGAATGCTTGGCCCTAAAAATAAGGTATTTTGGGGCATTCCAGTGTACTTTAACCCCTATAAGTAAAAAGCTAGACAAAATCATGTATTTTAAATTGCCTGCCAGATGGAGGATGTGAAGGTAAAAAAGGAGGACATGTCCTCCTTTTGCTTGACATCTGGTAGCCCTAGCTCTGACTCACTTATACGCCTTTCACAGGGTCTCTCCTCGATTCTTTACAGGACCCAGGTGCTGCCCTGCCCTCTCACATGGCCAAATGGAAGCACCTGTCCAGGCACAGGAGCCCTGGATCTGCTTCTTTTACACTGCCCTGTGACAGTCTTCTGAAAGGGCATACTGGATATTGCAGTTCTACTTGCTCTAGCCAGAATGTTAAGAAAGTTTCTTAGTGGGATATTATTTAAACGATTCTGACGGACAGCTTCAAGACATCTCTACCCTTGTCAGAGGGTCTACAGCGCTGTTAATTGTTGACAGGGATTTGTCATCTGCCTAAATAACAAGGACTGAACATTTGAAACAGGTAAGCCTGAGTGCCCTTTCTTGCTACACCAGTGAAGGTTTGAGTGTTCAGAATGAGAACATTAAGAAGTCTATTGGTTACACTGTGTTAGTGTCACATGCTGTCATCTTTTAGGACTTGAGTTTTGGGGGCTGGATCCATAACTACTCTCCTGAGTCAAGCTGAGGCAGACCAAGTGACCCTTCCTGGTTCCAGCTACTAAGGATAAAAGCGGGTTGGGAGTAACTACAGCAGCATGGACAGTGAGGTCCTACAGAGGAAAGCCCTGAGAGCAAGAGAAAGCTGAAGCTTGTATCTATTGTTACTTAAGTTAACAATAAGGGTAGCCCTTGGAAAAGAGAGCAAGTGTATTGCGCGAGGAGCAGAATAGGAACACTGCCCACTTACATCACATTATATGGCATTAATAGGAAAACATCCCTCCTCCCAATCAAAAGTCCATCATATACTAAATAATATAGTAGCAGAATTGTTTCAACAGAGTTTTTCAAAATTTTTCCAGGAGGCATCAGTGGTTCTCTCAGATCCAACAGGCCCAAAGAAGGGCAGCCACAACTCATGTGATATTCACATGAAGCCCAGATGGGTGTAGCCTGGCCAAGGATGTTACTAAGCAGATCATGTGAACCCATAACGATGGGGAAAAACCTACATTCAGTTCCCAGCAGAAACAGTCTCTTCCTGCTTGGGGACTCAGATGTGTTGATTTCTCTCAGTTGGTCTTATTTCTGATTGGCAGGAATGCAGAAAATCCCACAGATAAACTATAAACCCTCTTCTCCTAGCTACGCTGCTGTGTCTCATGTTTAGCCGACCTATTTAGCATTCGTTCCCTGAGGAATTTACTCAGCCTGGTCACGGATTCAGTCATACTGCACAGTCCAAACTAGAGAAGCATGTCATAGCTCTATGACTGGCAGGTTGGAGAGCCAATTACAGGGACAGTTAAAGCAGATTAGTAAATGCTAGACAGTTGTTCTTTGAAGGCTAAGACACTGCAGTGTCACCAGCTTTCAGGTCAAATGCAGAGCAGCAGCGGATCTTTGTAATAAAAATCCTATTTTAGATGAGGCAGGGAGAAAGCTTAAAAAGAGGTGGAAATAAACAGACATATTGGACTAAAGAGCCAGTGTGGTTATTTGAGGTTCTTTAGCTCCCCTCGAAATTTGCCCACAGCACTGGCTGTAAATCCTGAGGCCACCCCTCTGAATATTCTCACTCACCTGTTCCATCTTTAGTAGGAACATTTAGAGGTATGGTACATCCCGCACTTTGGTTTGGCTCCTCAGCTGTGGGGAAATGGCATGTAAGTGCATTGACACAAACAAGGAGTCATGTAGCACTTAAACTAATAAATTTATTGATTGCATGAGCTTTCGTGGGAGAAAATCCCACTTCGTCAGATGCTTTGAAGAACAGTGTCTGAGGAAACAGGATTCTCTCCCACAAAATCTCACACAATAAATAAATGTGTTAGTCTTTAAGTGCCACAGGATATGTTTGTTTTACTGAACTAGACTAATACAGCTGTGTCTGTGGAATAAGCATGTTGAAAGGCCATTGGACTGGGAACTAAGGAGACCCGGATCTTCCTGGCTTTTCCGCTGTCCTATTGTGTTATATTAGGCAAGTTGTCTGCCTCTTTCTTCTCTTACCCAGTGTCTGTCTTCTCTATTTAGTTTATGCTATTGAAGTACAGACTGTTTCTTATTTATATGTCTGTACACAACCAGGGACTTCAGATGCTACTATAATACAAATGTTACAAAGTGCATTTTACCCCTCGTACAAAATGGCTATAATTTAGATCTTTATTTGGGGGAAAGCAGAAGAGGTGTGAGGATTGGAGGCAATACCTTTTACATGGACCAACTTCTGCCTCCTGTACTTTGATACTGGAACCCAAAGTTCACACTCATGTGGGGGCAAAGCACCTGGTTCACTGGTCTGTCTTCAGAGGTTAGCAAAAACAATTTTGGTTCCAGCCTTCTTGAAGCAAGAATAGTGGGGAGCCAATGGATCACTCTGCCAACATCTGGCAGGGTACTGTAATGATCTCCTGTCTGTACCCGTTAGAAGATTAGTTCCTGTCCCATATTCCTTCTTGTATTCCAACTTTACGGGTTACCTTGGCATACAAATAACCAAAGGGAATTGAAGTGTGAGGGGAGATAGCTTGAGGGCTGGTGGTAAAAGTCTGGCAGACTGTGACATAACACAGCAGCTTGTGCACAGGAAACAAAGAAGGGCTTACTTGTTTCAACAACAGCAACCCCAAAATGCTGTCAGCAGCAATATTCTGAGTGTGTATGCTCACTGTCTGCATTCGGGAACCAAATCCAGCATTTCTTCCTCTTCAGGCTTCAATCATGGGTCAGACTGCTTGCTCTGTATAGCTCAGAAGTTTGTCTTTCTCACCAAAAGAAATTGGCCAATGAGAGAGATCTCACCCACATCTCTCTGAATTCAAATTGAGCTTTCAGCTTCAGGGAGTGCAGAGCTGGGACAATTGCCATTGTTTTCTCTGCTAAATTTCATCCCACGTTCCCTGTTAATGATGTTCTGCAGATGCTTGCAGAATTTTGGCCCATGGAAAGTGTGTTAAGCCCACATCCTTCTTAGTGGGCAAAAACTGAGTAGGTAGAGGTTGGGGTGGGATTGTCAGTACCTTTCCGCAGAAGGGCAGAATGTAGGCTTTTCTAAGGAATTGGTTCAAGGAGCTATTTTTTTAAAATCTCTCAAATAATAAAGTACATTGAAAAAAAATCTCAAAAAGGACATTAGTAAGATTGCAAAGTCAGAAATGCCAGAAGGATGCCCATGCCACCTTAATTTGGTCCTCTTGTGTGTCCCCTATGAAAGTCTTTAATTACATGACTGCATTGCATTTTACTATTTTTTCCACAGGACCCCTGCCTAATTTAGCACCAGTCTCCAACTTCTACCTAGCAGGTGTGAACTTCAGAGGACTGCCAACTTAAGTTTTCTCAAGGGCATCAAAATGCACCAGCCTGATAACCAGGGCAAGACCCCTACCAAATTCCAGCTCTATAGCATACACGTGCAGTAAGATAGCTGTAAGTAAGTAATGGTTAAAATACTTAAATTTTTTCCCTAAACTCCCTCATCTATGAAAACAGTGGAACTATTTTTGCTGGATTTAAAGCAAATAAATAAATCAGTTAGAAGCACACACCCAACATGGAAAGCTACAGCTTCAGCAGTTAAAGCGTGGAAAAGTTATAAGCCATTTAAAACAGGGTCTTGTAAAGGAAAGTCAGGCAACCTTGCTACGGCTCCACCTATTTTAACAAATGAAGGAAACTATGAACCAGTTGCAGTTTGTGCAATTCAGAAGGGAGGACTTAGGTTTGCTGAGGAAAAAGGTGGAACGACTGCCAAAAATACTGTCATGCACCCAAAAGGGATTTGCTCAGAGTTTCTGCCCCCACCAGGTATTGTTGGGGAGAGCAGACAGCCAAGCTGTCTCTTCTGCTCTATTTTAAAAGGGATAGCCTTGTTAGTCTAGTCCAGTGAAAAAACAAGGAGTTGTGTGGCACTCTTCTGCTCTAGCCTGTCCGCGGGCTAGATTGCAATTAGCATGGGCAAGCAGGAGACGAGAGATGTGACCAGCTGCCTCCGTGGGAGAAAGGGAGGAGAGGCAGTGTGGCAGAGTGGGGAGGTATTCACTGGTGAATAGCAAGGGGGAAGAGAAGAGGATATAGGGGCTGGAGAAGGGAGGCTAATGGAGCTGAGGAAGAATAGAGGAGGCTGCTTGAGGAGTTCTTGTCTTAACCACCCAAGGACCTGCTGAACAGTCTCTCTCAATTTCTCTCCTGACAGCAATCCACCAGGCTCCCTCCAGCTTCTCAGGTCCCCACACTAGCGCCCTCAACCCCTCTGCCACATGCTTCTGAACTTCCAGACCCCTGTTGCATTGTGGAGTAACATCAGCATGAACTCTAAGTCTAGTGTTTAAAAGTGCCACAGGACTCCTTGTTTGTTTTTCTGAACTAGACTAACATGACCACCCCTTTGGAATTTGTCTATAACCACCACGCTGTGCAGAGGGGGTGAGAGCTCCGGAGAGGGAAATGGTTGCTGGCTCACGTGCATGAGAAATCTCACACATGGAACATGACAGCCATGCCAACTGGGGGCTTCACACCCACATTTCTCTGACCTCTTTCCCCTCCCCGCACAACATGCAAGTGTATATCCCTCTAACCCCCCGACAGTCTGTTGTTCCCCAGCGTGTCTACCCATGAGCCAGCAATTCCAACAGGCAGTTTTTTCTCCACTCACCTCACCCCTGAGAAAGTATCAGGCAGCCTCCCCCAACTCCTTTTCCCATGCTACTTCATCACGCTCCCAGCCCCTATCCCCCCATTCTCCATCCCCCAGAGCAGTTCCTTGCCCCCTCCTCCCTTGGTCCCCAGCCCAGCTCCTTTCCCTCTTCTGCCCTCCAACTCAGCTCTCTCCTCCTTACTCCCCATCCTCCTCTGCCTCAGCAGGAGTGTCTTCCCAGGCAGCTCCTCCGCCCCACAGCTCAGCTTTTCCTTATCCCTGCATCCAAACCTGCTCCTTGCCCTCCTTTCCCCATCCCCTCTTTCCCTTGTCCCCCATCTCCTCCTTCCCTTCCCCTGCATCCCCTACTGCCCCAACTCGCTCCCATCTTCCCTCCTCCACCCCAACTCAGCTCCTCTCCCCCCACCCCAACTCAGCTCCTTTCCCTCCTTGCACCCCTGCTTTCCCTCCACCCCAATTCAGCTCCTCTCCCCCTTGAACCCCCTCACCCCTCCTTTCCCTCCATCCCCAATTCAGCTCCTCTCCCTCCCTGAACCCCTCCTCTGCCTCCACCTCCAGCTCAGCTTTTCTCCCCCTTGCACCCCCTCACCCCTTCTCTCCCTCCACCCCCAATTCAGCTCCTCTCCCCCTTACACCCCATCACCCCTCCTCTCTAACTCAGCCCCCTCCCCCTTGCACCCACTCAGCCCCGCCCCTCTCCTCCATGCGCTGACCCTCTGCTTTGCCTCCTCCCTCCAGCCCCGCCCCCGCGCCGAAGGCCGCTGCCCATTGGCTGCCGCCCCGCCCCGCCCCGCTCTCCCCTCCCCCTGCCGGCCGGCCGGAGGCGGGGCGCGCGCAGGGCGCGTGCGCGGCGGTGGCGGGGCTGCCGGCTGGCGCGGGACGGGCGCGAGGCGGAGAAGTCGGGAGCCAACGGCCGGCGGCGGCGGTTTAACGGCCGCGGGCGGAGCGGGCCGGGCGGGAGGCGCCGGGATGGCTTGAGCCGCGGCCGGGGCCGGGCCCGGGGCGGAGGAGGAAAGTTGGCACCTGTTGGCAGCATGTCCCGGGCGGCGCCGAAGAGGAGCCACTGGAGCAGCCGGGTGCGCGAGTGCTCGGCCGGGCGCGGCCCGCCGGGGCTGCCGCTGCTGGGCGGCGCGGAGCACGGCGAGTTCCCCTACGTCGGGGCGGCCGGCGAGGGCGAGCTGGCCCCCGGCCCCGGCCCCGGCCCCGGCCCCGTCCCCGGCGAGCTGCTGCTGGAGGTGCAGGGGGTGCGCGTCTCCGGCCTGCCCCGCTACGACGTGCTGGAGCTGATCCGCGCCTGCCGCGAGCCCATCGCCCTCAAAGCCGTGCCCCAAGGTGCGTGTGGCGCTGAGGCCGCCCGGGTCGCCTCCCTCATGCCCCCCCCGGCCCGCAGACGCTGGAGGACGGGGTCTCCCTGCAACACCCCCCGTTGGGTCAGTGTTAGGGCAATTTCTTGAGCCTCTCCCTGCCCCCCCCCCCATGGGCCCTGAGCGCGAAAAAAGTTGAGGTGCGAGATCAGCCCCCCGAAAGAGGGGAGGCGGGGAGAGCCCCTGGGGTGCCCCTAAACATGTCACCAGGGATTTCCCCAACACCCCCCAGTTGTCAGCTAGGAAGAGCGTCATATCAATTTAATCAGCACCCCAATACCCCCTGCAGACCCCTTATTTCAAATCTTGGGTCCTGAGTGGAGAGAAAGTTGGGGGATGGGTGCAGCATCAGCCCCCTGAAAGAGGGTCAGCAAGGGGGGAGAGCCCCTGGGGTTCCCCAAAGGTGTAACCAGGGATTTCCCTAACACCCCCCCCCCCGAATTTCCTAGCACCACCCAGTTGTCAGCTAGGAAGAGTGTCATATCAATTTAGTCAGCACCCCAATACCCCCTGCAGCTCCCTCATTTCAAGTCCTGGGCCCTGAGTGGGGAGAAAGTTGGGGGACAGGTGCAAGATCAGCCCCCCCCCCAAGAGAGGGGAGGCGGGGAGAGCCCTTGGGGTTCCCCAAAGGTGTAATCAGGGATTTCCCTAACACCCCCCCCGAATTTCCCAGCACCACCCAGTTGTCAGCTAGGAAGAGTGTTATACCAATTTAGTGAGCACCCCAACACCCCCCTACGTATCTTCCTAGCCCCCTAATTTGAAGTTCTGGGGGGAATGCTGAGCAGGGAGATAGTTGAGGGACAGATGCAAGATCAGCACTGCAAGAGAGGGGTAGCAGGCAGGGAGAGCACTCTTGGGGTGCCCCTAAAGGTGTAACCAGGGATTTCCTAACACCTCCCAAATTTCCCAACACCCTTCAGTTGTCAGCTAGTATCAGTCTTATGCCAATTTAGCGAGCACCCCAATACCTTCCCTTACATCTCCCAATTTCAGGTCCTGCAGAGAATAGTGAGCGGCCCCCCTGAGAGAGGGGCAGTGGGCAGGGAAAGCTCCCTGATCCCCACTTCTCTCCGCCCCTGGGGTGCCCCTACGGGTGTACCCAGGGATTTCCTTAACACCCACCTGCACCCCACTTACACCCCCCTGAATTCCCAAATCCTCAGTTGTCAGCTGGTATCAGTGTTATACCGGTTTAGTGAGCACCCCCCCCCACAAATTCCAAGTCTTGGGGAGAGTATGGGGTGCAACCCAGCCATGGGGCCTCCGGGTCAATGGGACGAGTGGCCAAACGGAGCTGAGGTGTTGTTTGTGAAATGTCCCCCCCACCCCACCCCACCCCACCCTTATTTTTAATTCCCTGTGGGGGGAAGGTGCAACAGAGGCGACCCCAGGCCATTGGGCAGAATTTTGTGGGAAAGATCTAACAGAAAAGCCAGGCAGGGCGGGGTGTTGGCAATGTGGGTCTCCTCTTTTTGAAGGCACAGGCCAATGGTTCATTTTTTTCTGTGTCGTCAAGGGTCACAGAGTGACCTCCGAAACGCCTGGCTTGGGTGGATGCAGAGACGGTAATTGCCTGTAATTGCCTATCGCTTGGATTCCCTTATGGGCTCAGAGCTGTGTTTGCAAGGGAAATAAATCTTTAAGTTTTGAGTCTTGCCTGCCTTAAGCACAAGGAGCAGTTTCCTCAGGACAGTTTTCTGAGTGTACCCAAACCTAACTACACACATTTCTGGAAGCTTAGCAGTTATCTGTTGAAATTGCTTGGATCTGGTAGCTAATTCTATTAGTGAGCAAAACAAATATTTCATTTGACTAGACCTGGAGGAATTTCCTGAAAGATTCACTCCTCCAGCAGTGATGCATCCCTAAGACAGTAGCATTTGTCTGCACTGCTTGGTTATGAAGAGAGTCTTGGGAAAAAGTGTTGGCATGTGATTGCCAGCTGTCCTCCTTGGCTGGTCAAAGGGTTGGTATGGAGCACCCATGGGGAAGGGAAAAGATGTAATTATTTCCCATCCTGAATGGTTATTTTAGTCTTGTTTTTACTCTTCTTTAGCAGTGGGACATTTCAGCATCACTTTTAGCCATGTGAAGGGAAGGTGAAGGGATTGTATAACACTAATGACTGGAATGAGGGTATGGAGGGCAATAGCAAGATTCCTTCCACTGGCAAATGCCACTTTGCGTTAAACAGGTTAGCACAGCAGGTCCAACTAATAGGATTGTAGTTTCCAGTAGGGAACGTGATTCTAGTGCCAGGGAAAGGTTTCTGTGGAGCAGCTTTAAGGTTATTTGAATACTCAGGATGTTGAAATAAACAGGATTATATTGGAACACCTGTAGGGTTTGCTTGGTAGTCTAGTCCACTGGGGTCATCTAAATGTAGGCAAAGGGGGAGTTCTGTTAGGATAATTTAGTAGATTGTTTAGGGGAGAGTTTATTACTGCACAAACAGATATACAGGTCTGCTGTGTCTGGCAAATGCAGTGATGTTTTGTGCAGTTGATGCAGAAGCAACAACCTATTGATTTGGCCCAGAAGAGAATTATTCTCCATCTCTGTGTTTGGCTGTTGTCCTTCTTGTAAATCAGCAGAGCTCTCCTTTTTAGTAAAAGCTACTTGTGTAGGTTCCTTGCATTCGTTCTGTGGACGTTATTCAAACTTGCATTGTTAAAGGAAATTATAGTAAGAATAGCATTGTTCCATGTGATATATTATGTAGTGTTGAGTTTTCACTGTGATAGACGTTGTCTTGCTTTTTAAAGGATCTGTGTCAGTTCAGAATTGTCCTGCATTTTGCTTAAATGAGCGCAAAACCTAAAATCAATAGGAATGTTCATTTTTTAAAAAACTACAGAGGGAATGATTGTCTTTGTAAACAATTTTCCCCTGCTGTATTTGCAACACAAAAACTACAGCGCTGAAAACCTGTAAGTGAAACTGACTACAAAGTGAAATTGATTTTCATTGTCCAGGCTGAATGAAACCTATTGAGTAAGAAACAAATAAATGTAAATGGGATTTTAAGGGCTATTGTGTAAGAACTGTTTGTTTTGATAATCATCATGATAATTTGAGATTTTCAGTGTTACAGAATTATGGGTTTTAAGCATTTTTCCTATTTTATTTATTTAAATTTCTGTAGTTTCTGGAAAACATGGGAGAGTATCAGACAGTAATTTTTCAATGACTGTAGACATTGCTATGCAAAAAGTTAAGCTTTATCACCATTAAAATATGGCTTATCAATATCATGTCAAAATATACAAAGTAAATACAGTACCCCTAAATCAAAATCTGGTAAGTTGTCAAGCAGCGTTTTTCTTTCTTTGCTTTTCTGTACATTTCTGATGTTATAGATGAAAATAAACTTAATTGGTTTGTGCATGAATGGTGAAATAGTTGGTTTACCATCATTTACTGATAAAAATCTGATCTTTCCAGGGCTATTTAAAATGCATGATTTCTGTGTCAATTTAAATTTACATTAATAGGAAACTGCCCTTGGCAGATAACATATTCAGGAACAGTTGCATGTTACTTAAAACATGATGCAAAGTACGGTGTTATGTGAATCAGTGTAAACACATCTTAACTGTCTGGTTCCATTTCCCCTCCTTCTCCCTGGTCCCCAATGCTTAACTAACTCCTGAAGCTTTGTGGCAAACTTAACCTGGAAACTTTATTGGCTTCTCTGCTTTGTATGACATTTACAAGGCTGGAAAAAAACAGGAAGTTTGCTATAAATAAGTCTAGGCATCTGCAGGCTTGAAGAGAGAAAATAACGGATTTAACCTTGAGTTAAAACAAACAAAAGCCAATCGCGAATTGAAATTTTATAGATTAAACACCCTCTACATGAAAGCTTAAGCTTTATAGGATAACAATATGAAATGCAAACTTTCTTTAGTGGGTATTAGGTTTGGAGGGGCCCTCAGATGATACGATGCTGACTGTGCAGCACATATTTTGATTTTCTGTGATTCTGTAAGAGTATGGCTCACTGGAGTAATTGCTTCTATGGGATTTGTGTGTGCTGTGATGTCCTTTAGTCTTTTCATATGGAATAAGTGAATGGCTTTAAATAGTTTTCTTTCTTTATGCTATAGGTGCCTTTCCAGTATTACTTTTTTAAAAAGTATAATTTTATAATCTTTCTGGCTTTGGGAGGAAAAAAGGCTCCTGAAACTTGATGTAGAACCTTTCAGTGAAGTCAGCCCTAAGTAAGAAAAGTGAAAAATCAGAACAATGGGAAAGATTTTAAGTCTGAGGTGTAGTTCTTCTAAAACTGACCACTTTCCCTTCCAGTATCCTGCCATTACTTCTATTTCAAACAAATTGATGATAAATTCTGCCCTAATTAATATTTCTAGTTTTATGGGTCACTTAATTTACTCTAAGTAAAGAGTACAAAACTGTTACAACTTCTTCTAAAGAAGAACTCTGCATGAACGTGAAAAGTTGTCTTTCTCCAGCAGAAGTTGGTCCAATACAAGATTACCGGTATCTCTCTCCTGCTCCCATTCATTTTAGTACCATACATTTGATGGCATGAGACTTGCATTACCACAATATCTTGTTCTCTGGTGTCTGCGCTTAATATTGTAACTTCATACAATAAACTTAAAATTTCCAGCGTAGATCCATTGGGTAAATAGACGGTACTTAACAGAACATTTGAATTTTTTTCTTGTTGGTGCATTTGTGCGTTATGATCAAGATAGCCTGGCACAACGAAACAGGCATTTAACTTGGTCTTGACAACAGACGGTTTAACAACTTGTCCACATCAGATCAGTTATGGGCCCTTCATTTAGAACAGAATGTCTTTTTCTTTGCTCTCTTGTGAGAGATACACAGATAAGGGAGACATTTCACGATTAGTCAGGTGTTTTAACCTCTGTGATTAGGTGACGTGCACCAAGTTATACAAGTCCTCCTTGTCACTATAAGCTAGAAGGTTGGTGAAGAAAATTAAGTCCTCTGTGCACTTAATTTTTTTTCTCCCTTAACTACTGCAGGCTGAACTTACAGTGCACGAGGATCACTTTATATGAATGATGTTTTTAGGTTACTCGGGAGTTGGTACGCGGTGGGGAAGATTTTTTTTTTAGACCAAGTACAAAGTAAACAATGGCAGACATTCATTCCCAGATGGTAGTGACTATTTATCAGCTGCTGTCATGTGTTTGTTTTGTTTAAAACCTTACCTTGACCCTGAGAAAAATTTTAAAACATGGTGAGTTAACTGTACATTTCTATAGAGTGCTGGCATTAATTAGACTAACAGGCCAGGAAGTGTTGGAATCTATTAATATGAATAAAACAGCCACTTTAAAAGTTGTTTGCCTGATTGTATATTCTGCCATTATTTTCCCAAAAGGGGTTTTCAAGGGATGTGGTGTCTTCCAGTTACTTTTTCATGTAAAATATAAAAAAATATAAACAATATTAATGTCTCTGAATATTTGTGTGTTCAGTAGTCTTACACAAGCTGGAAAGAGCGATAGATTGGTTAATAGGTAACCTACCTATCAGATGTTTGATGTCACCAGAGCATATGTCTGGCACTAAAACAGACTAGGTATGGACACTTACACATAACTCTTTGAAATGTAAAAATGTTTGCATTACATTTTTATTTTTGGACTCCCACATGCCTGTTTTACATAAATGCAAATGAATTTAGAAAATCCTTGCTATTAAGAATTTACTTCCTTGGTATATAACACATGATCTCTTTTTTTCATTCTGATAAAGGTTTTTTTTTTTTTTTTTTTTTTCAAAACTTAACAAAATGTCAAACAAATATGTAAGTTTTATCAATTCACTCTGTATTTCAGTTTGGCTAACATCCATAAAATTTAGGTGATAGAATCCAATGTACAGATAACATTAATCTGTACTGATTAAAAAAAAATCACTCTTACGTTCTTGAGAACTGCATTTATTTTGAATGTAGAGATTATTTTCATCATGTATATTGCAATAGCACCCACAACTGGCTAGCTGCTGTCCAGTCACAAAAGAAATGAAGGTACGGTGTCTTTTCTAAATTGATCAGAAATGCATGGGATTGCCTATTTTAATCACAGATAGGTAATTCTGTGCATCTAAAATGTTACTGCTCTTAGCATACATGGAACTTAAACTGCTATGCATTAAAAAAATCATTGTAGTGAAGATTAGATTTTTACTACAATCAAGCTTATACACTGTAACCATTTATTAGGATTTAGAATGTGAAAATTGACCCTAGCTGTGGCAAAATGATTAGCTATGCATCCATGTCTATATATCTTTGTCCTTCTCTACAAGGAGTGGGTTAGTAGCCCAGAGTGGTGCATTCTTAATTTTAACAGTGCTGCATTATTAACATTTTACAACAGTTAATACGAGCCTTTAATGTGATAAAATTGGATTATGTTTTTCACAATAAGTTTAATCTTTCAGTCCATTTTGCGCTGAAACTCTAGGCTTTTTCTTTATGGGCCATCATATCATAGTACACTTAAACTATAATTATGGCATAATTACAAGCAGTGTTTCAAAATTATTGTTCTAGTGGGCTTTTAGATTGAAGTTTTTACTTTACAGCATGAGTGCTTCAGGTCTGAGATCTATCTGCTAAATGTGAAATACAAAGTAACTTCTGTAATTTAAGGACTATATTCAGTTCAGCAAGTTTGATAACCAAAATGTAGGAGTTGTGTTCCTAAAGGAAATGAAATGTAGGGTTATATAGGATTGGGTTGCTAAACTTGCCGTATTTCAAGCTGCAACCAGTTTTCCATTCTCAGACCTGTTTTGACCACTACTGTACATACACTTCCACCCGGTTTTTTCTCTCTCTGTCTCGCACACGCACACACACCCATCCCCAAAACCGAGACACTTCTGCTGAAAGATAACTTTTTGGCAAAATTTAAGGTGTTTCTGTCAAAGCATTCTCAGATTTGGCACTAACAATAAATCTTTAACCCCCCCCCCATTTGAGTGGTAGGTTATATCACTCGGAAATCTTGGTTTACAAAGTCAAAACTTATTTAATAATACAGGCTGTGGATAGGACTTGTGCATAGGTTTAGCTTGGAGAAGGATAGAGTGTTGGTTACTTGAAAGTTTGGGACCTGCTTCTGTTTCCAGCGAATTTGTTAGACTTCAGCCCAGTAAACTTGCAAGGTCATTTGCTGGCCACAAACATTCTTCTGTCCAATAGCTCTGTCTGAGTCCCTGTGGAATTTACAAGCTCTGAGCTGGTAGACAGAGTGCATGGGCCTGAAAAACCTCTACCTGGGTCGGAGATCCATAGGCATAGGTGTGGGAGACTCAGACTCTCTTTGGACAGTGTAGTTTAGTTTAGTGGGCTGAGCAAAACAGTGCGATGAGAATCTCTTCAGGTCTCCAAATTCTGTAACACTGAAGATACATCTGTGCTGTAAGTAGACAACCACAGCTGACCCATTCCAGCTGATATGGGCTCCATCTCCAGAGCTGCTTATTTGTGGTGTATGTGATTGAGCTGCAGGATGCTGTGAGGTGGGAGAGTCCCAAAGCTCAGGCTGCAGCCTGAGCCTAAACATGTTCGCTGCCACTTGGACTAAGCCCTGTGTGACCGAGTCAGCTGGCCATGGGTGTCTAATTGCTGAGTAAGTACACCCCAGGTGGCCTGAGGGTACCTTTTGCCCAAAGATCCCTAAGTGTTTTATGTGAATTAAGCATCACAAACTCCCTGAGAGGCAGGTTTTAATTGACTGCATTCTACAGGTGGGAAAATTGAGAATTGGAATGTATCAAGTGCCCAAGGCTATGTGGTGGATTGGCAGCAAACTCGGGTTACAACCTAATTTTCCCCAGTCCTATACTAGACTCTCAGTCAAATCTCTTAGATGCTTGTTGGATGCTCTTCCACCTGTTAAACAGGTTTAATGTTTACCTGTATCACAGGGAGATGCTGACATCCTGTGTAAATGTTATGATTCGATGCAATGTGGAGGATTGAAGGGCAGCACTTCATAGCACAATCATCTGCCCTGTGTCTTGGCTATGCTGCCTTCCTTATAGCTAGGAGGGGCCAGCCTGAGGCTGAAGCTGTAGGGTTAGCTATAGAAGGCAATTTAAGCCAGGACCAAAGAACACTAATGGTGTCCTCAGACTCCTTTCTGGGGTTCTCACTACTTGTCCTTGTGCAGTCTGGCTGTGTGTACCAGCTCCTCCCACTCCTTTCCTTATGGTCCCCTGCTCTCTTCTTCCTTTCCTTTGTCTCTGTGTCTAGCTAATCCCTTCTTAACTTAACCCCACTGAAAGGATTTAAATCACTAACATGAGCCTTGCCACAAATGCATCCCTCTCTTGTATGTTCTGCCCTTTCTCTCCACTCTGTTTGCTTGTCTGTTTAGTTTGTCGGTTTTTGAGGCAGGCTTTTCCCTCTTGTGATTGCACAGTTTGCATGGTGGGGTCCCATTATCACCCCCAGGCACCACTGTAACAGACATGCTTTATGATGGAGAGATGGTATGTGAGTTAAGATCTTTTATTAGACTGAATTTTGTTGGGGGGGGGGGAGGTTTTTTTTTGAGCTTATACAGCTCTTCTTAAGGCTTGAGGAAAAATACTCAAGGTTTCACAGCTAAATAAAAGGTGGAATAGATTATGGGAGACCATTCCAAGTGAAGAGGCCAGTTAATACTACTGCAAGCATACAGCAAAAAAAAGGGCTGCAGACTGTTGCATTAAAACAGTGGTTTAATGGTAGCAAAATCCCGAGGAGTCATGTGGCACTTAAAAACTAACAGATTTATTTTTCGCATGAGCTTTTATGGGAGAAAATCCCACTTCATCAGATGCTTTGAAGATAGGTGAACTTACAGAATGGAATGAAAATAAATGCAAGGGGGTGTAGGATCAGGTCATACAGTAACAGCAAATCAGAGCGGTAGCAGACAGCAGCCCAGATAAAATGGATGTGTCTTGACGGTTAGGGTATATGTGGTGATAATGGCTCAGAAGGGGCTGTTGGCAGAGTTTGCTCCATTTTTTTTCCTGGCTAGATGGTGGAAACCCTAAAAATGGCCAGACTGGATCTTCCAAGACAATATGTCACCTTGAGCTGCTTCAGAGCTGAGGTGTCCATGGTTAACATGTCAGATAGCTGTAATTTGGTAACATTCTTTACACCAATCTTGACGTGTCTGATTTGAAAAGTAGAGTTCAGCTTGTTTGGGTATGTGAATTGACATAATCATTTAATTTTTAAAAGAAGCTTTTAGGGTATGTGCACACATTGATGATTATTTCAATTTAAAAAATGGTAGGTCCGCACCACATTCCCTTATTTCGAAATGAGGAGCTCCCTCATTTCAATATAAGGAAAGCTGTATTGATATGATGGTTAAATTGAAATTATTTCAAAATAACACAGTGCGGACATGTTATTTCGATTTAACACTTTTTCCCCTTCTCCTTCCCAGGTGCTTTCCTTTTTCTATATGTTGGATTGGGGCATGGCCCTTCTAGGGCACCCTGTTGCCACACCTCCCATGGTGCCTCTCTTCTGAATCAAAATAACAAGTCCCATCCAGGGACATGCTATTTTGATTTGAGTTTCTAGTGGGGAGCTGTTAAATCGATTTAATGATTTTTATATTGATTTTACTGTGTGAGTGTGGACATAGCCTTAATTTTGAGTTTCCTGTCTTTGCACGGCTGTTCGTGTGCTTTTTTGCTTTTTTTGTATTTAACTTAGTGTTGCAATTTATTGACTTAAGTTTCTGCTTCCATATGTCCACAGCCTTAATTCAGTTAAAGCGCATTGAGCTGTCACTCAAAGGGTCTCATTCTGGCCAACTGTGCGCCTGGCCTAAACAAGTCAGTATTTGCATAGGTTGGTTAGAATAGTGATACGCTGAAGAACTGTGTTCTCATTTGTGTGCAATCAGCACTCAAACCATATGCATTCTGAGGCTTGACAATATATTTCTGTGGCGCTTGGTGTGGGGATGAGAATGAGGATGTCTCAGAGCCTCGTCTAAGTTTGTAAATCAGTTAAGAAGTAAAGATTTTAAAATGGGTCTTGTCAGATAAATTAGTTCTTATTATTTACAGATGCTGTGCTTTATTCCAGATGGACAATATGTTTGTTTCCATCTTAAGGAATGAATTAAGAGCTGGTTTTATGCTTCCTCTGGTTTGCTGGAAGCTCCTACATTTGAGACTCATTTGTTTAAGCGAATTCTCTGTTCTCGTGTTCACAGCTAAATCGTTTGGATCTCTTGGTCGAAAATATGGAGAATTCTGGTCTGTGTGAGCAAACTCAATGAATTTTCAGGGGCAAAATTAAGAAAGGGAGAAAAAGTTAGCTTTAGGGTGCCATAACTTGAATGGCCAATGTTTAAAAAAAACAGATACTCCATTATATGTATATGTGACAAGGTCTTTTCATTTAGCTTCGCGCATGTGTGTTGGGGTAGCAATATGCTGTATCTTGCTCTGGGTTCATGCCTGTTTTTCCCTTAATTGTGTCTTCAAAGTTTTGTTGCCGTCCAGAGGTTGAGTGCTCAGTGACCACCTGCACCATGGATTCTGGCATAGATTGCCACCCATGTGTAAAGGGAAGATGATGCATGTGTCTCTTGGCCTGCCACTGGTAGCATCAGTTGTGCAACAGTAGCTTTTAGGGCATCAAATCCCCAACATTTACTTGACATGTGAGGACCACTACTGCATACATGGAAAAAGAGGTTAACCAGTCATACATTTTTCTCTCCTCTCGCCCTTAAATGTACACCAAACCTGAAGTTCGGATTTCATGCCTGATCTGTTATTAAAACTTAAGTTGACCTACCTATGTCAGGGCTGTGAAAAATGTCACACCCTATGCAGTCGTATTTTGACCTAACGGCCACTGTAGAGGTGGCTATTCTTCTGTTAACCTAGGTAGCTTCTCTTGGGGAGGTATGTTAAAGACATTGATGGAAAGCCCGATTCCCTTGGCCTAGGAAGTATGCGTGCTACTGTAGCATAGCTGTACTGTGGGGTGGATATACTTGTAGTCTCTCACAACTTCTTTTGCACTGGTTATTGATTACACCGCATTGACAGAATAAATACCAACTCAGGATGTGAGCAGGTTTGGTGGGTTCTGAAGCATGGAAATGCCACTCAAGTCTTCAGCATTGGAGGACAGTCCTCATTATGTAAAGGAAATTCTGTGCCAGCTCTTTCAGGTGTTGCATGCTGCATACTGGATTGGGGTGTTCCTGCCCAAGAACAGACAGTGTAGTTTCACCTGGGCCGGCTGTTAGTTCTCTTTTGGGAAAGTCATTAAGTGCTTCTCTCTAAGCTTCCTGAGTTTCTTACTGTTTGAGCACATCTTCACAGCCATTGATGTCTGGAGCATTGACCTAGTGTAGGCAAGCAGTCCTGTTTCTAAGCAAGCCTGGTTGATGTACCAGGGCCAAGAGTTTGTCTGCTCCTCACTAACCCATAGCCACAAATGAGTAAACCCTGCAGTGGAGCCTGCTTGATTGGCAGCCTCTGACAAGAATGGAAAGAAACAACTGAACCTGGTGGTGGAAGTTTGGGGGTGGGCATGAGTTTTTGCTTCCAAAGAAGGTTGGTAGCTTTCTGCCCCTGAGCTGGTAATGGTTTTCTCTTTATGGGCAGACTAAATGGGTAACATCCTTCAGGCTTTTGGGAGTTGCGTGGCTCAGTGAAGCTGGGATGTTTTCAGCAAGATCCAGCCTGCAGTTTCCAAAGATCAGACACACCATCCATTCTGTAGTCTATGCGTTGACATTTTAAACGGCTTCTCGACTTTTTCTGCCACTAGAAGCTGGAATACCAGCAACATGCTCCGTGCTAGATCCTGGCTCTACCTGTGTCAGCTTTTACTCTGAAATGACTCCTGTCTTCTGATTTGCGTTAGCAATATGATAAATGTTCTTAGCTTTCAGTTTTTGAAAGTTGCATTTACTAATTTTTTGAAGAAACTAAGTCTTTCCTGCAGATCCTGGTGTGTTTGATTCTGTTTTCACAGACTTGGCATTAGACTCAAAACACTTCCTATTTTAATACTGAGGTAGCTTATGTCACAGCATCTAGTAAAGATTTAAAAATTAATTTTGTTAGATGTTATGGGGTCTAGTCCATTTGACCAAGTAATATAGCTCACTATAGGATGTGAAGATGATAATAATAAATGTACAGTCTTTATAAACTTTGGAACACAAATTCATGTCAGCCCTTTTATTTGAAACCTGGATTTAGTCAGACACTAACCAGAACAAAGACACAATGCAGTTGTAAAGTGTTTTAAGAAGTAATCTGTTTTTCTGGGTTTGCTAGCTTTTGTTAAAAGTTAAGAGTTTCAGATTATTCTCCCACAATTTTGGAATATGCGGCTTAGCATTTTAATATCATTCTTGACATTTCTTTGTCATCTTAATGCCAGTGACTCTTTTAATCAGCTCTGGATATTTAATTTAGACATTTATGAAAGGAAAACATTTGTTTAAAAAAAAAAGCTTTCTTCCATCTCCTCCCACAAAACACCTCCCTGTACCAATATTGACAAATATTTGCTTTTCAGCTTCTGTGTGGAAGATTGTATTGCTAGTTGCTTGCCTGAAATGGATACTGGTGCACACTTATGAGTATGTCAGACATCCAGCATTTAAACTTTTGTGTGTGAGGACACCTGCAATTAAGTGAAACAGAAATGAGTACCCAGTTTTCAGAATCTCCTTTCTGAGGTGATTGTGACAAGCAGGGATGGGGGAGAAGAGTGAGATGAGACAAGAGGATATGTGTAACTTTCCTTGTGGGAAATTGTTACTGATGGGGCTAAGGAACTTGAGTTGCTTTTGAGGTATTGTGAAAGATGTCACAATGGCTTATAACTGGAGAGGAACAATTAAAGGGGCGGGGAGATTGGTATGGGACAGAGATGGCTACAGGGATGGCATATGATGGAGTGTCAGGTAGAGGAATAAGTTTCCTACAAGTATGGGGGGGAGGGGGGATTCTGTCATCCCAGCTCCTGAAATCCCTGTCTCTCCCCTAGCTTTTCTACTGCTGTTGTTGGGACCAGCAACTGTCTCTGGTCTGGAGATGGAATTAGAGGATGCAGGGACAGTGGAAAGCAAAGACCCCAGTGAGGGCAGACAGAGGTAACTGGAGGGTCTCATTCCTCGCTCTACAGGAAACAAGAACACAATGATCATTAATGGTCAGGGTGGCCAGTGAACTGGAGCATTAAAGGCAAATTGGGATAATTGCTCAGTGTGGGTATGCATGCTATCTCTCTGTGTGTATAAAAACTAGGTAGGAATCTGGTGATATGGCTATGAGTATGATGCTTTCTACAGCATAAAACAAAACCCCACAAACTACTACAGAATGAGATCATCTTATTCCAATGTGCAGTTAGGACATGGCAAGAAAAGTTAGTATAAAATGGAGCAGGTCTGGGGCATGCATAAATCAGTGGGAATTTTGCCATTCACTTTGGGAGTGGAGTTAGGCTGTGAAAGCTGATGAGCTGTTTCACACCAAGGCATGCTTTATGTTTGGCCCTTTCAGCTCTAATGAAAAAGGATGTGCTTTGCAGTAGCAGAGATGTATAGTAAGACCCCATATGTGACCAGGAGCAAGGGATGCATGCCTGCACACTGTATGAGCGGCTGTGGGACTTTCAGCTCTGGGCAGCTGCAAAATAACATGTTTGTAGCTGGGTTAGATAAATAGATAGGTTTTCCATATTTGGAGCTGCTTTTAGCCCCAGCAGAAACTCCTCTTGGTAATGTAAGCAAGGAGTGCTGTAGCACTTAAAGATTACTAAATTTATTTATCGCATGAAAAACAAACAAGGAGTCCTGTGACACTTAAAGACTAACACGTATGTTTATTACATGAGCTTTTGTGGGAGAGAATCCACTTTGTCAGACGCCTTCTCCCATGAAAGGTCATGTGACAGATAATTTTTTTTTTTAGTCTTTAAGTGCCCCTGGATTCTTTGCTTATTTTGCTGAGCTAGACTAAAACATTTGGATCCTGGTAATGTGTTGCTATTGAGAATTCCTGTTTGCACTACTGGGAGAATGCTACTTGTGTGGTAGCCCTGTTACAAGTCTATCAGTCTGTTACATCATTCCAAAGGTGACAGTTCCTCATTTGGTTTTCCTCCACCCTTTTCCCTTCCCAAAGAACTTTTTTTCTGTTTTTTGAGATTGGCGATGTGAATTAAGTACATGCACACTTCTATTTTCTAATCTAGAGATTTTATTTCCTTGTTCGGCTTGAACATGGAGGTGACTAATGCAAAATATCATTCTGTAAATATCACTAATGTGAAATATTTTGTAAGTTCCCCCATCTTCAAAATGTCTGATGCAGTGGGATGTTCTCCCACGAAAGCTCATGCGATAAACGTATTTGTTAGTCTTTAAGTGCCACAGGACTCCTTGCTTGTTTTACTGAACTAGACTCACGCAGTTGCCCCTTTGGACTGTGAAATATTTTGTTAGTTTGATTCTTTTCAGCAGTAGAGCAGTGTGAAAGGTTCAGAGAGCTGTATTCTGTTTTGGAATGGCTAATGATTTTACACTGTAAATTTAGAGTAATTTTTGTTTGGTGTGTGTTTGGTTTTTGTTTTTTTAACATCAGGTTTTCTCTTACCCATGCTAATAAGTTTCGCTAGGACTACAAATTTGAGGGTCTTTTTGTGTGCAGAGACCACAAGCTTGTATAACGGTGTATAAATCTGTTAACTAGCGATTTCCTGCTTCTCCCCAACACCTATCAGGTTTGATATTATAAATTAAAATTCCTAAAAGCAGGACGTCTGAACTTTTTCTTCTCTTGTTGAATATTGATCATTTACTTTTTAAAATTGTACATAGTAAATGTATTGTCTTCTCACCTAATTTAGGGGTTATTGTAGCTGATGTGAAAGACAACCTTTGGAACCTTCTCTAGCACAGTATAAGGTTTCCATAAGGGTTATACAGCTGGAGTGTTAAGTCCCTAGTAATTTCTCCTCTTTTTTTGGTTTCTGGGAGAGTGTGTGTGTCTGCGTGTGAGTGAGACAGGCACAGATCTGTTCTGAGCAGGTTTACAGGCCATGGTTTTCAAAATCCAGGGGTCACAGGAGCCTTGCCTGTGCTAGGTCATCTTTGTTTGCACTGAGTAGGTGTTGGTAGTGAAGGGCTGCTAGCCCGGCCCCCGAAGCATGAACTACAGATAATCCAGGAGCTGAAGAAGATTTTACAGTAGTGCTTATTTCAAGCATTCAGAAATCATGAAACAGGCTTCCCCAGCCCCAAAACCCCATGAGCTGGAAAGAATAATGAATTCAGAGGCCTTTTTATTCAGTGTTTCAGACTCTGGGATTCATGTTTTCAAACTCTTTCTCTGCAACAGTGGGTGCTAGAAACTTTCTGAATGACAGATTAGCAGATTACAAGAGTTGGAAGTTTGAGAGAGACCGAACACTACAAAAGCCACAGTAGAGGAAGTTGGCCACTATGAAGTTGAAGGGCTATTTAAAAAATGCAAGGAAACCAAAAGCACTTATGAAAAAAGTAAGTTTTTACCCTGTATTACTTCACATCACAACTTTGCAGTCATCAGTTCTTTAAAGACATTTCAATATGGTACTTGTATATGGGATTTCCTTGACAGAACTGTTTTAATAACACTTGGCCTGTAAGTAATCTACAGGAGCTCATTACTTTTGAAAGGCTGAACATGCATTAAACTTCAGTCACTTTAAATGAACCTGACCTTGTAAGCAGAGGTACATGGTACAGTGCTGCTTTGTGTTTAGACCAAGTTTCAGATTTTTCTCACTGGTCCTATCAGGTAACTGCTATCTAAAGCATTTTATGATTATTGTGAGTCATTGCTGGTGAGGGAGCACACCTCTTGGCACAAGTCTCTGGAATTTTAGAGGCCACAAGGTTGAATGTGGTTGTGTAATGGCAAACTTAGGTGGAAGTTATAGTTTAACAGCTGATTTTTTTGTGTGTGTGTGTGGGGGGGGATTGTATGGGAATGAAAAGGGGCTGAAATCACACGTTGGGGTTCTAAAATTTGTATTGAGGTAGCAGAGAGAGGCCACAACCAAGGTCCAGACCTCTTGGATTAGGTGCTGTAACAGACATAGTAGGAGTCAGTCCTTGACCTGGGAGCTCAGTGTGTAAATACACAACGAAGACAAAGGCTGAAAGAAGAGGGTGCGATATTATCCCTGTTTTTCAGTTAGGAAAATGATGCAGAGGTTAAGTGAGTTGATCAAGAAGTCTGTGGCAGAGCTAGGAATCCCAACTGTAGAACATATTGTTCAATGTGCTAGAATATGCTTACTGTGTATACTGCACTGAACTAAATGGACTCTGCTCCCCATCACTGTGCTCTCCAAACATTTTTATTATTTTAATCTTTATCATTTCTTCTTTTATACTCAGCTTTTGCTGCATGTGCAGATAGATTGGTAGATGTATAAATGGATTGTAGACATACATGTACTGGTATTTTCAAGGTGCTAAACGCTGTCCTCGTTTATCTGGTTTTAATCTTAGATTTGTCATGTGGACATCTTGGTCATGTCATAAATTAGAAAGCAGTGAATACCTGAGGTCTGATTCTCCAAAGACTTTAAATATGGATTGAACTCAATGGGATTACTCGTTGAAAACTTTGTATGTGCTAATATTTTATAAGTTCCAAAGGGTAGCAGTGTTAGTCTAGTTCAGAAAACAGGACTCCTTGTTTGTTTTGGTAGTATTTTATAGTTTCTCTTTGAGTGGAAGAAGTACCCTCTAAGCACTCTGTAGGCATGTGTAGTTTCTATGAGAACATTGCTGTTTGCAGAATAGTTGAGCAGGATGTCACAAACACTAAGACTCTTGTTTACATGAAAAAGTGTCATTGGTTTGACTTGTGCTGAATTGGTTTTAAAGGGATTTAACTGGTGCAAAATCCTGCATAGACACTTGTTGTATGGTTTAAGGGTCTTTTGTTTCACTGTTTCTTCGTCTCCTGAACAAGAAGTAGGTATAGATAACAGCAAAGTAGCTGAGAGAAATACAGATGTCTAGGGTTAATCTGAGGACGATGGAACAAGTGCTATCAGGAAATATGATATACCACATTGTTTGCTCTGTAACAATACTGTAATTATGATAGGAGTGAGTTTTGCACATTAGTTCCTTTTTGT
This sequence comes from Podocnemis expansa, assembly GCA_007922195.1. Classification (NCBI taxonomy): domain Eukaryota; kingdom Metazoa; phylum Chordata; order Testudines; family Podocnemididae; genus Podocnemis; species Podocnemis expansa. Next base: position 6,723,945 of record ML681973.1, on the reverse strand, counting down.
TCCCGGAGAAAGCAGATCACAGCAATGTTGGCTACTTGACTAGCTTGTCATGGTGAGTGATTCTTCACTTGCCCTCTGTAGCTCTGTGTGCAGGGTTTTTAGCTCATTTGTTATAACCTCATCCGTATTGGTGGGGTCACCCTGGCGTTTTACTTTGGGTTGGGAATATAATATTTATTTTCCCAGAGATAACAGCAGTGCTGCTTGGACAGGAGCAAAACATATTGTTGTAGTAACTGTATGGTTACCATCTTGTTCTTTGAAGATGTTTAGTATAGTTTTATAAAATTATTTTTCGGCTGTCTGCCCCAGCCTTCCCTGCCCCTCCTCCCCTCCTGTTTTTATGGAAAGTTCCTATGAAATGTCATAGAAAATGAAAACTTTCCATAGGACTTCCCAGCAGACCTACAGAACTTAACAGAGATTCTGTCCCTTGCAATAGAATTGTATAGGGTATTTCCAAGGCCTTGCAGAATGCTGCCATCTGACAATGGCTAGGCGAGTGGAGAACAGAGTCAGTGCTTGGTCACTCGCTTTATTTTTAATTTTGGGATTACCTTTTCCCTTTTATGTTTTAGCCGCCTGCTGTGACTTGTCATAAGTCCAGATTGTAGGTTCTTTTGTGCAGAGACTGTGTAAGACTCCTGGTTCTATGGTCCTTTATTCAGATTCCTGGGAACCTCAAAATCAGTTCCTAGGTAATAAAATAATAGAAAATGGAAGTGTGATGGAACTACCACACTTTAATCTGGGGGTCCCTCTTTTGGAGTTTGTGAGATGCATGTTTTGAATGCTTAGAGAATTCAGGTGTCTGATAAATACAGTGAAATCCTGCTCCTTTTTGTTCCTGATCTGAGTTTTGCTGATGATTTTACCGTAACATCTAACCTGGGACTAGGGTTTCACCATAACATCTAAACCATGTGAGTGAAATTCTGATCTATTCTTTGAACTGTGCTGTTTACTTTATTTGTTCAGTTTTGAATCTCATCTTTCTAGATCTTGAGTAAACATTTGATTTGCTGAAGTAGCATTTCCTGTTTTCAGTTTCTTAAGTAGATAGGCAGTCTGAACCCTCTCTAGAGCCTGACATGCTTACCGATCTTGCTGCCTGTGACGGCTGTAACCCATCTTTATGGGATCACGGAACAGCCTTATTTAACAGGGAGTGATGAGACTGGCCTCCCTCTGTGCCCCTCCAGTTTAGTAACAGTTCATGAAAGAAAACATTATGGTCTGTTCATGTACTTGATGCTACTGTGAGGAGGGAACTAGTAGCAATATAGCAGTTGTATTAACCACATTTTAACAGTATCTGGCAGCAGGCACTAGCCTCAATGACCCCAGCTCCAAGAATATAAAACAGCCTATGTGAAACTCACAACCATATTTTTCTGATACAGAGTGCTACTTTCTGTATTTAATCTCAGGAGAAGCTTGAAAATTCCAAGTTTGGGAGCATATCTGTGGTCTTAGTTGACTTGAATTAAAATCTCTTTTTAAATGCTAATTTATAAACTGCAGCCATGCAGTATTACCCAGCTCAAGCATCCAGAAATCATGAGATTGCTTTAAAAGCCAGAAAGTTTTAAAAAAAAGACGGGTTCTTTTTATTTGCCTTTTGGTTACTAACCCTTACAGTACTCTTAAATTGTGTTTTCAAGCTTTTCTCCACAACTGAAAGGGTAAGAAACACTTCATTTTTGAACAAATGGTGAGATTATTGTATCATTTGCCTGCAGGAGCTGGGGATTTAAGGAAGATGCCAAATACCATGAGGCTTACAATAATGTTTCAAGGGTTGATGGTAATGTTCTTGCCAGGGGATGCAGAGCGCATATACACCGTATCAACCCGGAAGCTACCAATGGGGAACTGTGCAATGAATGTACATGAAGTAGTAGTCTGAAGGTAGATTCCTATGGGTATTTTCCTTTAAAGAATGTCATCAATCCTCAAAAACATGGCAGAGTTGGTGATAAAAAGCCAGTAGTGTCTACATACATCAGGCCTCAGCAAATGTATGTTTTTGGTCACCATGGTGACCAGTTTTAGTAGCCTGTCACCTAGCTCCACTGCAGAAGAGTAATGGAGGAGCGCACTCTAGTGACCAAAGGTAAAATTTCTGGTGCCTTGCTGGAAGCCACTTTTGTCCACCCCGATCTACATGCTGGGATTTCCAAGCATTTCAGTCACAGATTGTTAGATCATTAAAAATTGAGATATTTAAGCTTCACCTGCAGACTCATATTAGCTGGTTCTGCCAAAATGACCAGCCATTGGCTAGTTACCTCTGTTGATATATTTAAAGAGTTATCCATCATTTGATTGATCAGCAGAGTGAGATGAATAAGTCCAGTTAACTCTTCTTTCAGGCTTTGTCTGTGTGATGCAATTTCAGCAAGAACTTTCCTTCCTCTTGCATTATCATCAGTTGGCAGGAAGCCTAGGATAGACAAGACTCCTTTGGTGTCTGGCTTAAACCTGCTCTGACAATGCTGGACATTGTCAGATACTTGTCTACATTAGGACTTCTAATGGTCAACTGAACCATTAGTAGAGGCAATGGGTAATACTTCTGTTGAATGTCACTAGTGTAAACAAGGCCGTAGAGGAATTTTGTGTGCAGCTAGCCAGCCTGAGACCAGTACTCTGTTGGTTTATATTCAGACAACTTGGTTTGTGATTGTAAGAAGTAGAAACATTTTGTTGTGTTGTGTGGTTTGGGTTTTTTTGGGGGGGGGCTAAGTGAAAGCTCAAATTCTGTGGAAGGTAAGTGCTCAGTCCTTAACCTGTAGTGGTATAATCTTTCATATCCATATGTAGGTACAATGTGCTGTGTTAAGTTCTGACTTCTGTATTTCTAAGAACCTTTCTGCCACTAAATAAATGTTAGCTATATTTGCTATTCCAATTGAGTTTGTCCAACTTTTTTTTTTTTTTGCCTGGAATTTAGATTAAAAAGGTAGTAGGGTATTGTGGAGTGGGTGTCCTTTCACATCTTCACACTTGGTACTTCCCCTTAATTGGTTAAGACAAGCTTTGAACATCATTTCAAAGTCTTGCCCTATTGTTCAAATATAAATACCCTTTTCTATAAAAGGCCACGAGTGATACACTACTTGAGTATTGCATGAAGCAGCTGTAGCAGGAAGTTGTTTAGCTGTCTAAATCTCTCTCTGGCCCGTGAGTTGCTATTGAAAATGACAAATCGCTCAAAGCATTTTTCTGTGTTACTCTTTAAAAATTTCAGCTCCTTTCCATCCAGAGCACGTGGAAGACATTTGTGCACTTGACTTAGTGTTTCTCTGTCCTCAGGCTCACACTTAGTGGTTTCTGACTTCATGTAATTTTCACACACAGCTGCTCCTGTTCGTCTTCCTGAATTTTCTCTTTGACTTTTTAAATAAAAACCTAGACATTAAAAGTCAGATGAACCATAGGGAAAAGAAAGCCTAGAATCTTGAGGTCTTCAGTGTTTGGCTGTGGTGCTCAGTGCTATGAAATCCATAATTTCAGCTGAGAAATCTGTGTGTATGCCCAAGTAGTCATATTGTCCTTTTAAAACATTTGTGATAAATTGTGTTCGTTTCTGAAAATGGCAACAATTCTTTTGCTTAAATGTTTTCATTTATTACCTGAAAGTTACCACTTAGCAGAACCATAGTCATTCTGACAGATACAATATGTGAGGCAGTATAGTTTGATGTGACTCTTGTAACGGTAATATTGAAAAAGGTTTTAAAACAAAAATATATTTCCAGATATCCACTTACCTGCTATCTGATCTTCAGCAACCTGTGTCTCTTTTCTGTGCCAGGTTCCCCCCCTACTCTTTTTGTCTTGTCTTTACATTTCAAGCTTTGTGGGACTATCTGTCGCTGTGTGTACCATACCTAACACGAGGGGGCTGGAAAGGCAGTGATGGTGGATGGAGAGGATTTAGTGTGGTCAGGTGGATAGAGCACTGAAGAGAGGGACTCAAGACAGCTGGGTTTTGTTCATGGCTCTGCTCCAGGGCTGCTGGGGATGTCATGCCCCTCTTTGTGAAGGCCTTTGAAATCTGTGAATGAAATGTGCTGTGTAAGAGCTGGACATTAATTAAAGCAGCCACTTAAGAATGGATTATAAAGCCCACCTTTCTTGGTACCTGCGACAGTGTAAGTGAAAATACTGTAAAGTGTTAAATTACATTTATGGTGAAAGGGAGGGACCTGGGTATAGTGAAGGAATCAGGCTGCTAGAGTCTTTAATTTCAGGCCATATGAATTTTGCTAGTCTGTTACTTTTGCATAAATGCCATGTGGCTTACATTTAGGGAATGCCATCATTGTAGACCAAGCGAGGCTCGTGTTGCTTGTGTGAAGTGTCTTACGTTTTCAAAGTTCTGTACAGATATTTAGTTTGTACAATACACCCATGATGGTGCAAAATAGAAGTATTTTTGTTTAGAATTGGGGAAAAGGGCCCAATTCATCATTGTATCTTTGTGCAAAGGGGATGTAAATGTTGCCCTTGTGATTTTGCAGCATTTTTTAGGTCAACTTGGCATTGACTGGTACAAGTGCCTGCAGAAGGTATAAGGCAAAGGTATCTTGGCCAAAAGAATGCATAGCACCCTGAGCATAGAAGCCTGGGTTACAATTTGAGAGCTGCGGGTTCCAGTTCTAGTGCCTGGAGTAGACTATGCTTCAGGGAAACGCTCATGACGGGTAGCAGTATAGCACTCGCCCATCTTTCAGTGTACCATATACCTGTCGCTGCGTGTAAATCTCCTCCTCCCTGGTCACACAGGCAAGTTTGTGCTTAATTGCAGGATTGAGACCTGAGTTCTACCCATATCAATTGCAAGCACAAGGCCATGTGGTGTTCTGAGCTTGGTGACTACAAACTTGGCTAAAAGTTGTTCATTGGCTAGGGTGGGTCACATCTGAGATGATGAGCACTTAAATTGTTCTTTTTTCTAACTGGACCAAAATGGCATGTAATGAAAACACAGTCTTACCTTTTTGTTCCACTTAAAAAGGCTTTTGCGTAAGAAGAATGAATACTGAGATAGGCAGCAGTCCAGAGGGAATTTGAGGACGTTCCAGATGTCTTCTATAACTTGAAGGCTTGCTGTGTCCTGGCACTTCTATTTTTATTCATTTCTCTTTTAATATAGTTGTGTTCTTTTCATGTGCTACAAATCCTTTTATTTTTGGCATGACTGTTTTGATGTGCTATTTTGAATTTTCTTTTTCTAGTTACTACTCTGCTGTTTTAAACGGATTTTTCAGTGTTCAAAAAAAAAACAAACCTGTTTAAAAAAAAAAAAAGGCATGTACAAACTCTCCTTGATGCTAACAAGTAGTCCTGGAATCTAAGTCACTTCAGAATAATATTGCTTTCCATGATGTAAGAATTGTCTTTCCACATTGGATCAGCTGTCTGTCTAGTTCAGAATCCTGACATAACATCTGTGTACTATGAATTCCTGCAAAAATGATTCATGAAACTGAATTAAGTACAATTTTACAAATATAACATTCATTTATTTCTAAAAAAAATAGATATGTAATGATTATGCACAGAACTGAAAACCGAAAATGGTATTACTCAGTAATAATGGGGATTTTGGACCTGCATGATCGAACAAAGTTGTTTATTCTTGGTCAGGTTTAGCAAAGAAAGTCTTACCACTATGTCCAAGTAATTTTGATGCCGGTGGTAACAGCTGCAGGAAATTTAAAATGACCCAACTGCAACAAAGGAGCAAGGAGGCATAAGATGCCAACAAGCACCTGGAAGTTTTGCTGCAGCTGGGACATTTTAAATCTCCCAGCCTCACCTCTGCTCACCACATTGGCGCTCCCCCCCCCGCCCCCCGGGAGGGGTAGGTGTCGGTCATGGAAGATCTTCACTGCATCCTTGCAGCAGTGGTGGTCCATGGAGCACTCTTTGAGAAATACTGGTGTAAAGGAGCCCTGAATGAGGAAGTTATTGGATAACTTACTCTAATGAAAGTTTCCTCATGATCCCTCCACTAGTTGAAGGCTGACTTTTGTGCTCTGAAGCATGAGAGTTCATTTTTTAATATGCAGTTATGCCTCAGGATGTTCTTGTTATTCATATAAATGTCTAATCCTTTTCTGAATGCTCAAACTCAATAATACCAAGCATAATGTTTTAAAATGGGTATTAAACCTGTCTTGCTGCCTGTGTCTGGCTAATTGAATAGCCTGCATTTACCTATTATGAAACCAACCTCTCCTTTTAGGCAACAAACTGAGAATTGTTATTTTCTCCATGGAGCATCTCTGTGCCTCCATCTCTCTGGTAATACTGTATCCAGCAGCATACGGTCAGGAATGGATTGTGTTTGTTGTACTCCATTTTTACTCTTCTAACTGATGATGGAGACTGTCTTGCTGTAATGCATTGTATACTGTGAAAGCATGTTTCATTTTTCCCCTCTCCTTAATTGCATTCCAGATAAAAGTACACTACTACTGAGTAAAGCTCTAAAGTTAATGTTCTACTTGAGGTACACTAACAAAATTCCTCTTTCCTGTTATGAAGGGAGCTCAGCACATTGCATTTATTTTAACTTTTTAAAGTCAGGCGAAAGCCCTGAATTGTAAGAGAAGGTCCTATATGTGCAAGCAGCAAGACATAACTGAGGCTGCCCTGAAACCCAATGAAATGAATGTATATATGGCTGGTCATCTCAAGGAGCTTTAACCATCTTTAAATCACAATACTTCTTGATTTTTTTGGTATTGTCAGCTCAAGTCCCAGCAGGGCCAGCTCTTATCATGGCACAAGACTCCTTGTTTTACAGGTGTGTGACAATGCAAGTAGCATTTAAGTTTAAAGAAACCTCATTAAATTTTAAGTAGAATGAACATGGTAGCAAAACTAAACTCACGGTGAACACCAAAAACTAATCCCCTTTGGGGAAACAGATGTTCCTGGAGACATTAGGAACTCCGCCCCCACATCCTGCCACCTTGAAGTATTGTATGTTTTAATTTCTTTGCCTCACTTCCACCCTTTATCAGCGCTTTTCTGAGCCTTTCATGAGGGTTGCTGCAGTGTTTTGAGTAGTTAATTCATCTCTGAATGTTAACATTGAGTCTAAGCATCTGCAAAGATATGAGTCCCCATTCTCAACTGGTGTATAAGACTAACTCCATTGAGATGCTTGAAGATCTGGCCTGAAGTATGCCAAGCCTCTAGCCCTGGTTAACTGAACTAACAGTTGTCACATGGTGACTGGTCTTCTAAGAAACAAGAGGTGTGTGCACTTGCAACTGATCAGTTCAACCCCACTTAGGCTTGGAAAGAGGGAAATAGGAAGAGTCAGACATAGGAGGTGCAACAGAGCTTCCTGAGCGTCAAAGTCAGGGAGCAGCAAGAACAAGCCACCAGGAGCTGCAGGGAGACCTTTAGGAGACCTAGCTGGGAGAGCTGCATTTGGCTGAGAGCCAGAGCAGGATTGCCGATGAGACTGTCTAAAGTTGGGGCTCAGTAACAAGTGGGAGCATCAAGTTTTGGCACCCCTAGGAAGAAGGAGGGATCCAGTGTGGTTGAGAAGCCAAGCCTGGAACAAAAGGGTTGTTGCAAGCCAGTTGGATTCCCTTGAGTCTCTGGTTTTCACTGTACAGTTATGTTGACAGAAGGCAGCTTACATCAGCTTCATTTTGTCATTTTCCCCACTGGAGCCTTGTTCCACTGATGTAAGTGCCCTATTGCTCCAGCATCATAACTCCACATGCAGGGCAGGTGTAGGATTTGTATTGGTGTAGGTATGGAGGTGGTGTCTTACATGGGTGGCCAAACATGTAGAAGTCAAGAGTCACGCAGATTGGTTGTTAAACCTTAGAGAGTCACACTGAGGCATATAGTCATATACTTTTACCTACTCCAAAATTAAGTTAAAAATTCATTGCACACTTTAATTTTGTTGTAAAAAAGAAAAAGGGGCAATATTGTTCATACTAATGTCAGATTCTAATAACTACTTAAGACTACCATGAAAACTAGGCCTATATAGGAAAAACTTAGCTGTTGCTTGAGCTGGAAGATTGCTGGCTAGTGCTACTGCTTTTCCCCACTGTCCCGACCCCCTCCCAAATCCCCAGGCCCTGATGCTGGCTCCCCTGGGCATGCTCAGGGTGGGAGATTTAAAACTCCCAGGCTGGGGCTGCTTTCCTGAATTGATTTGCTGATGTTTTTCCAGGAGCCGCACTTTTTCATTCAGGAGCTGCATGTGGCTCCCAAGCTGCAGTTTGGCCACACCTGTTATACTGTATTACTTACATGTGATGGTGGCTGTCACATCAGTTTCCTAGGAGCCATGAAACTGGCAAGAAACCTGGAACCTGGCTGTCCCCACTCCCAGCCAGGGTGCTGCTTGGAGGCTCACCTCTGTCTGTGCAGGGAGGCAGGAAGCGCAGGCAGCTGCTGTCAGTCCCGGCAGGAAGTGGGGTGGTAAGAATCCTGGAGGGGGTTGGGAGAGCTGTGTGGAGCCAAGAGCCCTGGTTCGCAGCTCCCTGCACTGCCTCTCTTCAGTCCATGGAGGCCGTCTTGGTGAGGATGTGCACCACCAGTAGAAGGTGGGTAGTGTGGCAATCAGTCGCTATGTAATTAATTACTGTGTCGGATACAAGTGTAACCCTGTGTGTTGACTTAATTCTGCATGTAGGTATCAGAGGCCTTGAGGAGCAGAACGCAGCTGGAGGGAGAAGCTTTGGGGCAAAGAGCTGAGTGGAGGGTGGCAGGGAGGCTGGGGGGGGGGAGCTAAATCGGGGCTAAAGGAACTGGGGAGCAAAGTGCTGCTGTTGAGTCCAAGATGGGTGATTTGGAGGTGATGCCTCTGGAGAGGAGAATGGAAATTTGTTGTCTCTATATTTTACTGTGGAGATTGACAGTGGTTTTACTGCAGAGTTTTGAGGAAAGTACCGTACTATTGTATGTAAATCAATAACAAACAGAGCTGGGCACTGTATCAGACACTGAGAGACTACATTCCCAGGAAAAATGAGGCTGGGCCTACCTAACCTAATGCAGGAGGACGCTTGAGGTGGAGTCATGCTCTAACACAAATGCTCTTAAGTAGACCACTGGACTGGTCAGGCTAACTGACATGTTGGACACCTGCTCTGGCTCATCGTGAGGGCCTTTTTCTTTAGCTTCAAAGCATGAGTCTCTCAGGGTTGGCTCTTGAGGGTCCCCTTTCGCTCCTTGGTGTTGACCCAAATGATGACCCATGAGTTCAGTATAGCTTCCAAAATTTAGGAATGTGAACTACTGGATAATAGAGCTCTTTCATCTGATTCCATAAGGAAATGCTTTAAGTTGGTGGAAGTAATGAGTTTCTAAGTATTGCCTTTGGAATTAATAAACAAGTTTTATTTATGTCAGCCTGAGCTACTCTCCTGAATTAAAAGATGCATATAAAATTCATAATGGGTCTTTTACTTAGTGCCCATGTGTACTTCTTTAGTCAGGAACAAGGTAGATCTAAGTACAGCATGTAAGTGAACTGTAAAACTTCCATTAACTGTAGCAAGGAATGGCAATGCACCAGTGGTAACCTTATGAAATACAATGTCTTTAAAGTTTACTGCTGCTGCTTTTATGAGCCTCAGGCTTTTTGCACTAAGTGAAAGGAAGCCTTCGCTGTAAAAGTCCTGTGTCTTACTAGTCTAAGATTTTTAGGCGGTTAGAAGCAAGGAGTCATGGCTTCTGTCTAGATCTTAAATGTGGGAGAAGTTTGGTGTGTGTCTGGGTATCTGGGAGAGATGTGAGCTATATATAATTCACATACATTAAAAACAATAAAATGACTAATAGACAGTGATTAATAGACTGTTTGAGTCATTTAAGCCAGAATTTTCAAAAGGCTTCAGGATCTACCGTTGAGTCAGATTTTTCAAGCATGGGTTCTCAGCTTTTTTTTCCTGCTAAATCAGCCATTAGGCTACCAGTTTGTCTATTTATAAGTGCAACTGGTTTATTACTATTTTGTGTATTGTCATACCACCTAGAAGCCCTTAGGCATTGGTGACCATATTGTACTAGGCACTGTACAAGCACAGAATACTTTTTCAAGAGAGGTCAGTTACAAAGATGACTCGTCACACCCTTTTTAGTTTTTTTTCATATTGAAAATGATGATAGAATTTTGAAACAGGTTAAACACAAAAAAAAGGGCTTTAAATCAACCTAGTTGTAATATTGGCTCACTTGACCAATCAAACAAAAGTTACTTCAGGAAGATGCATGCTTATTAAGAAAAAGTTTGCAAGTAAATTTAGGAGTACATGACCCTTCCTCCCACGTAATGTTGAAGAATAAATGAGATTTTAACCAATTATGATGAGGGGTAAGACATTTTTTCTAAATTTCAGAATAAATTTTATTGGCACACTGTAGCATTAACTGATTAATAAGATGTAGAACTAGAACTTACTGAAACTTTTACTGATTCAGTAAAGAAGGTTTGTATGGTCTTACGAAGTCTAAAACTTGCATCCTGATCCAGTGCACTGCACTGAACAGCTGTTAAATATATGTTGGATGCTTCTGTCATTTATTGTTCTTGTATTGGACTGGTTTTGTGGATTGACTGTATAATCAAAATTTCAAGTATAAATGGAAATGAGCCAATCTCGCTGTCATTGCTGTGACTTTTAACTGAATGTTTTTTGTTCCAGATAATTAAAATCCATGCTTATTGCAGCCTTTGTGGTTTGGGAGTGAAGTGTTCCTGTGGTTAAAGCATATAGTTTTACAGGATGTTGGTTTAGGTAAGACTTTGCAAAGCTGAAACCTTAAAGTTTTAAGTTTCCTCATGTGCATGCATGCATTCATTCATTCGTTCATTCTGGGGGGAGCAATGTGCATAACGACATGGTAAATGGATACACCTAATTTCTCAAACATCCTGCAGCATCACCTTCTTTAAGTTAACATGAAGTACAGTAGAAACTGACATACCTAGCTGATGGCAAATGGGAATAGTTGGCTCCCGCTGACACGTAAGTTCTCATTCTCATATGAAATAAATGAGTATACAGTAACTCTGTGAAGCCATCGCCCTCTGTTCATGGTGAGCTCATTTAATTCTTCAAACCTTGGATCTGCAAAATAGTCTAACCAAGGCAAAGTGAAAACTATCTTAGTGAAGCTTCTGAGAAGAGAGAGGAGTCTAGTGGAGGGAGAGAGACAGAAGAATGTGATCCTTTGGTCACATGACAGTGATTGGTTTTACAACTAACCTTAATTTTTAGTTTTTTGTAAACAAATAGTTTGTGCCAGGTTTTTCAGCAGCTTCAAAGCTTACTGTCCTGACCGGTGCACTTTAGTGATGGTCTGCCATGGTTAGAAGTAATATGGCAGTCTAGCAGTAGGCAGACAAGATGGGTGAGGTAATATCTTGTATTAGTTCACCCACCTTGTGTCTTTGATGTCCTGGTACCAGCACAGTTACTGCTACACAGTTTACCAGTAAACACATTCCAGGAAACAGGAGCAGGACTGATCCTCTTACCTGTGCTTTCCAAAATGATAGCTGATAGACCAGCAATGAAAGGTCAAATAACCCTGTGATCTTGGTTATCGGTTTGTGAATGACTGCTGAAAATGACCTAACTGCAGTAATATCTAGTGTTGAAATAGACCACAGAAGATGTCTCTGCTGCTGGGCTTTCTGCAGGTCACTAGGGGGATCTGGTGTACTTTCTTCCCTTATTCATACCTGGAGTTGCAGAGGTCATTTTTTGACAGGGAAAATGCTGAAGCCCTTAACTGTATTGTTTGATAGAGACTTGGGGATTTAGCTGCACTAAGTCCCATTTTGGCAATTGAGTCTTGTTTGTCTTTAATGGGAGTCATGCTGCTTCAAGCCCCATGCAGTGCTGTGAAAATGTACAGCTTGTTTGAGAGGCATGGATGGTAGATGTGCAGGGAAGCTCCTGGATATTTAGGCCACTCTATCAAAGAGGAGGGACATGGCATTGTTCAGGCAGCAGGTTTATCTCAGTCTTGCCTTGAATGTCTCTGACATTCCTCCATGAAAACTCATGTGATAAATAAATCTGTTAATCTTTAAGTGCCACAAGACTCCTTGCTTTTTTTGCTTTACTAGACTAACACGGCTGTCCCTTTGGAATCGGACAAGGATATAATTATCTCACAGGTGTAAATCCCAGCATAGGGAGGGCGAAGGTAGGGCACTGTGAGATGAAGCAAAAGCTCTAGGACTTTGTAGTTACTCCTCACTACAGTAATGAATTTAACCCGTTGTTGGTATGTTTCAGTAAAGATCACAGGTCTGCAGAATTCTTCTACTGTCCTGGGAAATCTCCTGTTATCTTAGTCAGTATCTTAATAAACATGTCTCTCCTTGTGACTTGGATTGCAATGTCTGAGGTTAGAATTTAGGCTGTTCTGGCTTCTGTTGGGTCCTGCCTCCGCTGATTTAATTTTGGACCGCTTCTGAGCAGAGCTGGCTTATGTGGCATTTGAAAATGGTGGCACTAGCTAGCTCTGTGCATGTGTTAGAGCTCCCAGTGTTGTAGCAAGCAAACACCCGGAGGACTTGCATCAGAGTTTAGTAACACCAGGGATGTCTGAAAACATTTCCCTGCTGTTGATTGGGCCACGATTCATATAACTTGCTATCTGTCAGACTGAATTGAATGCTGATCAGCTAACCACATTAAAAAGGCCTGCTTATTTTGAGGTAGCTGGATTAGTCTCGGTCAATATTAGTGAGTTATGTCATTAAATCAGCTAGCATTCCAAAAACTAATAGGTAATCCAGACCCACCAGGGGATGGCTGAGGAGGGGGAGATGATGCAGGGGATGGAGATGGCTAATGCTCAAAGATGCTATTAATGATTTCCTTTTAATAGTTAGTACATGTTTTGTCTGGGGCCTTGGTAGGTATGTTTCTAAGGAAAAGACTTTGCTGGGAATGTGTGCATACAATGAAATCTCTCTTTGCGCACTTCTGGAGCGAGATCTCAAGCACTCTAAATATTAATGAATTGAATTCAGGAGCTCTCAGATGTTGCTGCATTTTACAGAGTGGTGGTGATGTGTCTGTGTGAGGCAGTGGTGGTGTAATGAGGAATACTATCTCAGATTCAAGGAAGTCTATGGTAAAGTGGGGAATAGGAAGAACTCTACATGCACAAGGTGTGAGGGGAGTGTATCCCTTCTAGAGCTAGTTTGCTTTGTACCATGGTGATGTTTAATGCATTAGCTCTTAACTCCTCCATGTGCAGGACAATATAATGTATTCTTCGTTCTACTTGACTTTTCTGTTTCTTTTCTTGCTGCTGAACTGCTCTTAAAAGCTCTTAATTTTCTGCGTGAGCTAAATAAAACACCCAAAGTGACTACTATTGACAATGACATGACCCCATTTGTCTATTGACAGATGGGTGAAAGTGCAGTTGGTAACAGCCAGATGTGGGGCTTGTGGTCTGGACTCTAATGAGGTGTTGCAGAGGGCAAAATGACTTGGAGGTAACTGGCAACATTTTTACTGACTAACGTACCTCCTATTAAAATGTTAATGACCCTCACCCTTGTGTAGAAATTTAAAGTGATTCCAGAGTGTGAAATAATTTAAGATGCCATGCTCTGCTGCTTTAATGAGTAGGGAGGTAGATTAGCTCAAATTCTGGCAGAAATGTTTTTGTACTAGGAGCCTAAAATTTATTTATATGACCATGGAAACTAGGGGAGCATTTTAGATTGGGCTCAGCAAATGGCTGTAGTATCAACTGCTGTGAATGTAATCTTGCCACAGTTTTGTTGGCTTCAAACTATGGGGGCTCTAGGTTTTAATAATGGCTGCCCATGCACAAAGAAGTGGATAAGATTCTTCCTTAGAGAGAAGAATTTCCAGGAAAGAGTTGTCGAGCCTCTGTTACCCAGAAAATGAGTGGTGAACAGTGTCGTCTTTTAAGGAAGTTCCCAACCATCAGGTGCCATTCTGGTCTCTTGTGAAAAAGAGGAAACTGCAAGGAGGGGGAGTGGGAGGAGGTCGGGATGGGAGGCAGTTCTGTGCTAGGTGCAACTTTGCAGTTTGAACAGAGGTGGCTTAAAAAAACACTGAGATCTGCTTCTGTACTTGGGAATCTTGGATTAAAGTGTGGTGTTATAAGAAAACCCAGATGACAAATTTTATTTAAACTCTATTATTCATGTAGCAAATTACCTCTTAAGGTTCTGTAGAAGTACGCCCCTTTTGTAGACTTAAGAAGAATAAACGAACACTACATGTTTGTATCAAAGTCTGGCAGATTTACAGATGGCTTCTGTGGTTTGAAGGAGTAATGTATATACATGATGATGTAGATGATACACTTAATAGCAGCATATAATGAGTAAGGTGTAATTCAAGTGTTTATGGACTAAAAAAAATCTTGCAAGTGCTATAATGCACTAAGACGGATCTATAATGAGACTTTTACAGCATATAGTATTTTTAAGGCAAATTTTTATTTCCCTAATATATTTTCAGTCTAAAAGCATGTGTCCTCTCTTTGTGCTGTTAGTTGTGTTACTAGCAAATAGCTGGGTGGTAGGGGTTCTAATGCTTAACGGTGGAGCAGCTGCCAATTAAAAAGATATAATACTGCCCTGATTAATTTATAATGATTATAATCCCTTTAAATTTGATTATTACAGCAGCGAGCTAACCTCAGTCACTGTTTCTTTCACTACAGAATCTGTAAGTCACAAAACTGGTCATTAAATGCTGATAACTGGTTCCTAAAGGAGTATTTCCCTAGCAGAATGAAGAAAGATGTCTGTTTGCCATCTGCCACTGAACTCCTTAGGACTGCACATTTTTGTTTTTTCTTCTGCTGTGCTGGTGTTGGTTTCAGGAAAAAAAAAAAAGTGCTTTTTTAAGTTGTGTGCTCTGTTGATGGGCTTCCCTGCCCAAACAAGACAGCTTCCACTGTTGAGGTGGCTGAGAATATGATTAGGAAAATAAATGCAGGCATTCCTTTATGTACAATATTGAGATTTCTTGCCTGAAATTGTGTGCGCGCCTGAAGCATGCGCACAAATGTCCTTGTCTCTCAATGTTTTTAAAAAGCAAGAGACTTTCAATAGTGACTGTCTCTTAATGAGACTTGTGCTCCTAAAAGGCTTTGCTGCTTTTTAAAAATCTTCCCTCATTGTACTTGAGTTAAATTCATATTGAGCCAGCCCCGACACCCCAAAGTACTGAGCACTCAGCAGCTCCTATCGACTTCATGGGGGTTGGGGGCTGTTCTTTTATTACTGTCATCATCAGGGGAACCCTCAGCAAAGTGTTTATGTGCAGAGCAGGGTCCCTGAAGGGAAGGGGATGGCTTTCAGTGGGTGGTTAAGCAAGAAGCAGGCAGGGTTTGGATAGCACAATGCAGCTGGCAGCACCATCATTGGGCTGGGGCGGGAGCAGGAGTACGAATGGAGGTAAAACAATCCGGACAAATGGCAAAGTTGTCTTTTGCAGCTGTTTTTAAATAAAAGGGAGAACTAATAGTAAAATAAATACAAAATTCAAGGGGTGGAGTGGCTCAAGAAAGAATAACAAGATTGATGTCTTTCAATGCCCTGATCACAGCCCCACCCTTCAGCTGTTCGTCTTCTGATGGGTAGCTTTTCACCACTGAGTGGGGCCTTGGAGTGCTATTGCAATGTAAATAATAATGCTTCCTTCCAGGGATCTGTTGGGCAGCCATCAACTGTCTAGCAGTGCAGCAGGAGGATTGCCTGAAGACTTGGAAGGGGGTGTTTCAGATGTCTCATCAAAATGTCCTGATCAGGCAGCATAGTTCCTGGCTAGTACTCAGAGTTCATCTAGGACCTGGGGAGCTCATGTTAATGGAAGTGCTGAAGTAGAGTTTTAGAATTACAGCTTTTGTTCTCACACATTTATTGAAATCCCTATCAGAGTTTAAAATAAGCACCTGCACATGCAGGCTGTGGTGGTTGTTCATTTATTAAACATCTGTTCAAAGGAAGGCTGCCATTGTCCCAGAACAATAAGTTTATGCAAACCCTGGGCAGCTTGGCAAAAACAGCAGTAGAGAACAAGCAATGATTACCAACCGTCAGGAGATGAGTATGAATCTTTTGCTTCTGTCAATTAACCTTCTACTCACTGGTCAGCTGAGGAGTCCAGAAAGCCAGGTCCTCTTTAAAATCCTCCACAAAAGCTCACACGATAGATAAATTTGTTAGTCTTTAAAAGTGCCAGTAGACGACTTGTTTGTTTTCAGAATTCTAAATCATGTCTTGAAACAAGCTCTACTCTCAAATCTGGGACTGATTCATCATGAACTTGTCCAAAAGTGCTTGATTCAAAACTACATAGCACAGCCACACAGGGGCAGTGTTAGGGCAAAAGTTTGTGGGGGGGCTCCTATCCTTGACTTTTGTCCCCTTGCTCACTCCACAATCCCCACCCCCGACAGCCCGTGCAGCCACACTTGGGTCCTCAAGTGGTAACATTGGAGTTACACCAGTTTCCAGCAGGTGAGAACCATCCCATTGTCTCATGTTAGCACAGTAGCTGGTTACCAGTTTTTCAAGATACACAGTCATGAATTGCCATGTACTCAGAACTGAACAGAGCCTATTTTCTTATACTGTGTTACTGTTATGCTGAGGATCCCATCAAGGCTGGAAGGTGTAAAATTAGATTTGCCAGCTTTGCTTTGGGTCGCAGGTGCTAGCAAGCATGTCTTGCCATTCTTCTGGGAGGAGGCTTGTAAATGTTAAGGCCCTGTCGACTGCCAAGAGGTTAGTATGCAGAAGGGATGTTATGGTGTACTTCTGTCACATACCTGTGCCCTCAAGTGCCTTCGGTTTGTTTTGATTGGTTACCTAGCTGAGAAGCTGGGTGTTCACCTCTGTTTACAGTCTTTGTTTTCTTAGAGGGATGATTAGGTACTTTTTAAAAAAGGCTATTTTTATCGGAGTTTGTCTTGTGTCTATCAGGACTGACACTTTATTTCCAGATTTGTTTTTTCCTGTGTGAAAGTATTAATTTAAAATCCAGGTGTGTACAGATATACTTTTCTTCCTCAACCAATTGACTTCTGTATTTTCAGACTTTGACAGTTATAAGTAGTGTATCTGTTCATTAGGAAAATCCGGCAAATAAGTTGCTTATTCAGTTAAGGTACTTTTGTGAGTGTCAGGGAACAGGGAGGGATAACTAACAAGGCTCTAAGATGTACGTATGCCATTTCTTGTAGGTTTTAACTCTGATCTCCAGTCTGAGAGTTACAAGCTACACTCAAAGCTGTTCTTTGGGGTCAGGCAAGGGAAAAGCATTTTGGTGAATGTGACTTTCACTGAAAGCCCTTCTAGATTTGTGAGATGACTGTGTAATAAAGATGGAGATTTATGATTGTCTTTGCAGAAGAGCCGACTCGCATTGCTATGACATCCTGTATCTCCAAAGAAGTTAATCACAGCTTCTTCTGGGTTGCTGGGTTACGCTGCTTGGAGGAAAAACAGAAACTGCGATGAGCAATAAGAATAGCTAAAACCACAAGTCCCAAAGAGATTACAGCCTGCTCCTAAAGGAAACATGATTTCAACCACCCAGCCTGGTTTTTCATTAGATGATGTTTTGATTAAACAAAATGCTCCTTTTGTAGCATAACCTTTACCTCTGGGACAATGGGCTGAGTTGCAACTGAACTGAGAAAGCAGAATTGGGGCAAAACACTGGGGTCTTGAAAAGCAAAGTATGGCTAGCTGCTGTTTCTTGTTTTTGTTACGTACATTAGGGCAGGATAATCAGAGAGGCTTTAATTTTTAAGGTTTCCCTTGGTTGAGTTTCCATGGGATGAAGCCTGTTTTGTATTTGAGAACAAGTGTAAATCAAGTGGGCAAAAGTTTTGGGTTTGTTTGTCGAGCCTTGTGTAGGAAATTGAATCTCAGGGCTCTTGCGTTCACCACAGAAAGGAACTGGTGATTTGTGCCCTGGCTTGCCATTTATTTTAAAGAAATCTACTTATGGTGAATGTAAAATTCTCTCTCTTTTTTTTTTTTTTAAATAGATTTGGAATAATTGGTAACCTGACAAATATAAAAATCCATTTGCAGGTAGTAAACATTACAGCAGAATTAGTTACTATTGATTTTCACTTATAATGTTTAAATATATTCAGTGCTAACCAGTCTGTTTCATCAGCTAGGTTATCCCTCTATATCAGTCACTCAGGAAGGCAAACCAGTGGCATAGTTGTTTTTCTTTTTAATAAAACTAATCGGACAGCAGATTGTCAATTAAAGTTCAGTGTTAACAGGAGCTGATACTGCATTTCACTGTAGCACCTTGCCCTTAGTGAGGATCACTGTTATGGTTCCAGAATAATGTCAGTGGTTTTTTGTTATTGACAGAACGTAGCTATTACAAAAAGCCTTACAAGCCTGCTGGTGCTAACTTCCCAAGATTGGCTATCGAGAGCCAATCGGATATGTTGGTGTTGATAGAAAGTGCATACAGCCAAAAATGTACCAAAGTGACTAGTGATTTTGAGGGTCTTTGTGTTTGACTGCTTAATGTGGGAAACCTTTAAAGGAGCCTGATTCCCCCCCCCCCCCCCGCCCCCCGAAAGTGTATTGGTCCTTGGAAAATCAGATCTTTTTAAGGTGTGTAAGCTGGGCCCCAAAACCGGGAGCATCACTGCCCTGGGGAAAGACCCAGGGCATGGGCCCAGGCCCTGCCTCCCTCCCCCCCCCCCGACCTCAATTCTGCACCCAGGCACAATCCAGGCCTCAGGCTTCTGCCGCCATCAGCCTGGCCCTGCATCCCTGGCTGGGGCTGGGAGTGGTTGGTGATGCCACAGGTGCCCCGGCCTAGGATGGGGCTGGGAGAGGCAGGGGCTTCCCCGGAGACTCGGGGCCCGGGCGCTGGGACTCAGGGCATGTGCCTCAGGTGCCAGGTCCCAGCCACGCCCCTGCCCACAACTGCCAGTAACTCTTCAGAATCTTGGTGCTCCCTGTCCTCTCTTTCTCTGTCCACGTGCACAGAAGCAGACCCCTGAAGAGTTCTGTGTGAACTTGAAAGCTTCTCTCTCATCAGCAGAAGTTAATAGTGTTATTTTGGAGCTTGTAAACCAAACAAGTGGTGACTTGCCAGTTCTAGCTTGACTGTTCTGATAGCTCTTCCTGTGCTGCTAAGCAGTAACTGTGAAATGAGATGTCATAACTCTTTTCATCCCCTCCCCTTTATATACTCCACCTGATTCCCATAAGCCTGGTACTTTGATTAGTTGCTCTGGTAGTCGATCCTTCTCTGGGCACGAAGGAAAGAGTGTTGAGACTGGTGGGTAAAGGGCTCTTGCTGATAAATATCAATCCATTCTGAAAACCATCTAGTGAAGACTCATGTCCTGCATATATCACACAACTGTTTTTAAAACCATCTTGGAAGTTGGTTTGAACTGTGAATTCCAGCAAAACCATGATATAAGGCCAGGACTTTCAAAGCCAGGTGATTAAAGTGAAGCTCCTAAGCTTATATTTTGGCACCAAGGTTAGTGGATCATCTGTTTTGAGACGTTTGAGCTTCCAGCAGCTTCCCTTGATTAACTTCAGTAGAAACACACTGATTTGAGAGTTCCTGTTTGGCCTCAGTGGATGCTAAGTGCCCCGCATTTCTGAAAATCAGGCCTCTGACTTCGACACAAAACTTTAGCCACTGACCAGTGATAACCTTGGCCCAGCCTTCATCTTACAAGAGAAATGGCTCTGAAATGAAAATGGAATAAGTATGGGATCTGTGCAGAGCTGTAACACAGCATTTTGCCGCCCGGGGCGTGTACTGATCGGAACGTGCTCCTTCCCATTAGCGGTGCTTAGAGCCGGTACCACAAAGCCGCCTCTTTAATAGCGCGACTCTGTTGAGCAGCTTTGGGCTGCCTGGGGCTGTGCCCTGTTGGCCCCGCAATAGTTACGGCCCTGGATCTGTGGCTAGAGTATTAAATGTGTTGCTCAAAAGGCTGGATGCAATGTCCTCATTCTTTGGCCTTAGAACATGCATGGTGTTCCTTTTGACTTTAAACAAAATGCTGATGTTAAACCCTTCTTCCACCTTTGTTGATTTGACCATGCACCTCCCCTTTTTGAATCCCTTCATTTGGTTTCTCAGCCAGTAGCATGTCACCACCTTCAAAGAGCTTACGGACTTCTTCTTAAAACCATCCTTGTGGAACTGTGTCGTCTTTCCATGCTCTCAGCTCAGGCAATGCTGCATTGCCAGTTTGTCAGACTTTCACACAGTTGTCTCTGTGCCTGCTTCATTACAGTACCAGTGCATGGCATGATCATCCTGAACTCCTCTGCCAGGCCCCTAACATTTAAGTTCCTCTTAAAGAGCCACTTTTACCATACAACTTACAGTGACTCTTAGTGATTTGTTTAGATTAGGAAATGCTCATGGTTGTCTCCCTCCTGAGCTCTGTCCCTTTAGATTGTGAACTCCCATGGAGTAGGGCTTGTTTTGCCTTATGAGTTTGGAAAGCACCTGGTGTGCAGTGAATGCTGCTGCAAAAAATAATGTTACATTAATATAACCAGGAACCAAAATGTTTTAAATCACTTAATTTTATCCCCAGTATCTTTAAAAATTCAGCTTGGTTTTCAGTGCCTGTAGCTCTTACATTTCCTACCAACATGCAGGCAGCAAACACCCCAAACGTTCCTCTGTAATAGGGGTCTCAAACTCAAATCACTGCAGGGCTGCATGAGGACTAGTATGTTAGCTTGAGGGCTGCACCACTGAAACTGTTTCATACAGCGATATTGCAAATATCAGTGATGATAGTGTCATTTCTTTGCTGCAGGCCTGATTACTGAGTGACAGCTTTGCCTGTCATCAGAACAGTATTGAAAGGTGGCGCAGAAAGTAAAACACAAAAGAGTTTTAAATTGTCCTGTTACTGTGTGCACTTCAAAGGGAGTACAATCTAATTAAAATAATCCATCATGAGGAAATGAGTATGTTCTGAGTTTTATTTAGCGGAGGGAGTACAGGCTGAGATACTGATTTTAAATAAACATAGTCTAAATAGCCCAGGAAATTAATATAGAAATGTAATTAAAAATGAGAGAGAGAATTTTAAATAAGGCTTAATAAACAAACAAAGAACACCCCTTACACCCATAAGTAAAGACATATCTGTGAAACACTGAGCCAAAATATAAACCATGTACTGAAAGAGACCTCCTCAAGTCTCCTGGGCAGGTTTTCAAAAGTATGCAGCCAAATGGGGGTAGATTTGAAAAGTTTGCTCTCATTGCTCTCCATGGGAGCTGCTGGATGCTGCCATTTTACAATATCTGCCTGCTGAGTTGCTTAGAGATGTATGACCCACAGAAGGTGATTGTAGAAGAGCCTGCATCTTCAGGCCTCTGGCTCTGATCCATCTTGGTTGGTAGTGTTTGTTCTGTCTCCATTCCTTTCGCACAATTTCCTTTGGCCTTCTGTAAGTGTTAAGTGGAGAATATGCCATCCGTACTGATAGCAGTGCCCAAATGAGGGTCACTTGGATATTTTGACTCTTTTCTGTGCTGTAGACATATTGGGATGTGGGTATTGGGAATCCAGCCTGAGTTAAGTTTAAAAATTCTACTTTTTGGTGCATTTTTTTGAAGTTCTGTCTTGCCCTCTCTTACCTTAAGAAGGAAAATTATGTCACAGCTTGAAGGAGAACAAGCTGGTTCTCAAGGACAGAAAGAGATAAAGGAGATAATTCCCATAGACATGCTTTCAACAGAAACAATGTGTGTTTATATAAGTAGAGCTCCCTGCAACTGTAAAAATAACACGGTCTTCCAACACTGCTCTGAGTCTGCAGACTTCTGGGCTTTGTTACAGTTATGAGGAGCATTCTTTGTTTGTGTTCTGAGCATTAACTGTTGCAAAGTGACCAAGCAGATGTAATGAGCCAGCTAGCTGGCTTTCAAATAGAGGTGTTGGTAAATAACTCTTGAAATATCTGGTTTTCAAAAACACTCTAACTTTTCATTAGATTGCGAAGTGGATATAGATGTACCCAGAAGGCATTCCCTAACAGAATATCAACTGCCAGATTAGAAACCATCGTACTCCTAGCTGGGTATCACTTAGTCGTAGGATGCCTTCAGAAGAGGAAAGCAGGTGGTGGAACACTTCGGGTGCATGATGGTATAAATCGCATTGGTGGATGAGCAGGTGAATGAGCCCTTGATGGAGTAGCTGGCTTGATTCTTTGATATTTTTGATGATAGGATAAAGCTTGTAGCTGTAACTTACATTAAAATCATTGTGCTCCTCCAGGGAGGAATTTACTTGGTGCCACTTGTACTCTGAAGTCCTATCCAAGCAGTCATAAAAATTGCCATATGGCCTCAGATCCATGGTTTATCTAGTCCAGTATCCTGTTCTTGGGAGCTCAGCTTTGGAAGCCTTTGGGGACCCTTAGACTCAAGAGTTCTGCAGTAAGGAAATGTAGGCTAACCTGCCACAGTGAAAGATGCATCTTGGTCTCTAATGGAGATTTGGCTTAAGCCTGGTGCAGGCATGTTGACCATTTCAAAAACTCTATTTGCATTAAATGTTATAACTGAATATTCTTGTCTGCCTTGTGAACATCCACACTGATCTGACCCGTATTGAGTTCTTGGTGTCAGTGACATCTTGTTACAATGAGTTCCTCCAGGTAATTTTGCATGAGTGAAATAACTTCTATTTGAAATTTGTCTCTAATGTATTTATATTGCCTACTGATTAGCTGAACTCTTTGTTTTCAAGAAGAGATTTAGAGGAATCCTGCATAGTAGTACCTGGACTAATGAGGATGTCTTGGATAGCTATTATTTCTACTTATCAGCCTTTTTAGTTTGTTTAAAATCCTGCTTAGTGGATGCTGGTTTCCGGTTAGAAAGTTCTGATGCAGTGATATTGGACAGCTCTGTTGGCTCCGGCAGAGTAGGATATTTACAGTTCTTGGCCATGCATCCTGGCCTGTAGGACTTTTTCCTGTTGGTGGACTGGATTTTTACAAGGTGATATTTGTTTGCCTTGCCTCTGAGAAGTACATGAACTAGATTTGGATACATGCCAGTATCTAAGATGGCTGAGCTATTTCAAAGCAATCCTTTGTAATTAACATACTGATGAGGTTGTGGTACCATCCCTCATTTAACATTGTGAAATGAAATAATTGTTTTCTAGCTCAGTGACCTGACATGCTATTTTCATTAATTTTGCAATTGGTGAAATACACACTTCCTTATAACCAGTCCAGTCTCTTGACTAAGAAAAAGCAACATATTTACTGCTTGATGACTGTCTTTGACTAGGATAGAGAATTCCACCACTCGAGTATTGGGGTCTCAAACATGCAGCCCCTAAAGTTGTTTCCTGTGGCCTGTAACAATGGAGTGTAACTGATATTTGCAATGTTGTTGTATGAAAAGGTTTCAGAGATGCAGCCCTCGGGCTAAGGTACTAAATCTCATGCGGCCCTCATGGTGATTTGAGTTTGAGACCCCTGACCTAATCTGTGATGCCATGTAGTCTGCACAGAGAAATAATGTTTAATGGGTTGGCAGAGGTTAGTCTAAAGTTGTTGGCTTAACTACCTTGTGCCTGAATAATTGTTTGTATTAAGAATTTGGATGATTTTAAGTCAGTTTTTCTTTGAGTGTGAATTTTTATTCTTTTGGGTTTACAAGTACTTTCTTCCTCTTCCAGCTTTCTAGTGTAGTGATTTAGACTGGATGGCATTTTTATCTTCCTGTGTCACGGGGCACACTCCCTGCTAGGGTGTCTCTTCCTGGCTTCACTGGGAATTGGCTCCTTCCAGGTCCAATGCACCCTTCTGTTACAGGCTCATGTTCCCTGCAGCTTCTCTATCTCTGCAGCTCAGGGTGCTTTCTCCTCATGGCTAGATCCTTTGATCAGGGTCTCTTCCTGGTTTCTTCCTTCTGGGATATTCAAGTTCCACGGGATGAACCCTCCTGGACAGTCCTGGAATCCAGTGCCCTGACTGTGCTACTGCCACTTCCCCCGTGGCTGTTCAGGAGAACCCAGGCCTGCTGTCTGCTCCAGTTCCCAGCTGAAGGACCCTTACCAGCATCCCACGTTGTTGCAGCATCCTACTCTGCTGCTGTTTTCCTGAGCCATTTCTTATCCTGATTTTTCTCTCAGATGTCTGCTCCACCACCCTTCTGAGTAAACCCTGCTTTCGTTAATAGCTTAGAAAACATTCTCTATTATGCCCCTGAAAGACCAAAGAATCTGTTCCCCTGTGCTGGGAAGCAGCCGAGAAGTTGTTGGAGCATAACATAATTCAGTGATGGATGGATGCTGCAGCAGATGAACAGAAAGTTCTTATATTAAGAGTTTCCGGATTAAGATAACAGCAGATAGAAGGGGCAGAAAAGTGAAGTGTTTAACAGTTTATTAAAAAGCACATACTCTACTTGCTAGATAAACAATCTGGTGGAAAAAAGTGGCATGACTGATCTCTCAGGTGGCTTCCAAACTTTCTGCTTCGCTGAGAGCATCTGCTTGAAACTGCTTTGCTCTGCAGCATTCAATCTCCTTTCCCAACAGGGAAAGCACAGTTTATATTTAGAAGGAGGCTAAGGAGAAAGCACTGATTATTAAAAGATTGGGTTTGGACCATTTTGTCACAAAGCAGAGCAAGTTGCAGTGTGGCTGAAATACAGCCTCTCTTCGTACTATAAACTGCATTGATTTACCATGCAACACTGTGTGTTTCTTCCTAGTATATCTCCTAAACAGTGCACAAAAGCTGTTATGTGACCAAAGCAGTGCTTAGTGAAGGAGTTATTAACCAAGACAATGGACTTATTGTGTGCAGTGTAAACAAGGATCCTAAACAGCTGTAGAAGAAGCCTGCAAATCCAAAATATCAGAGTTCAAGAGCTGTCGTACTTTCATGAGTCATCTGGCCCCAACCGGTGTTATCAATTTGAGAAGCCATGCCTCAGCATGGATCTCTTCCTGGGTGAAAGAATGGTTCCCTAGCATCATGGTACAGGTGATGTGGCATTGCCCTGGATCTAATTTTCTAGCTGCTGGTGTGGGAGAGCTCCTGAAAAAGGCTTGTGCAGATGAGACTACTTATGTTAAAGAGAAATGGCTAAAAGGCATCAGGTGTCAATTGTGAGCCAGGTAGTGTTGCTTTCTTAGTATGCTTGGCCATAGGATCTAGGAAAGCATGTGGTGAAGGGCATTGCTTGATTTAGGACTCAAAGGCTTTCTTAATTTTCAACCTTTTATTCCCAAGATCTGCCTACAAGTATCTTACATATGGAGCAGTTTGGCCTGTAAGAATCTGTTCTCACTGCAAACTTGGTGTGGGTGATTGCCAGCTAGCTTAGCCTGGTGTGAGCATCCACCTTGAAAAGCCTTACTCAAGTCATTGCTTCTTCACTGGTGCTGTACTCCCATCTCTCTTGTTTGGATGCCATGGTTCAGCCCAAGATTCTTTGTACTGTGGTAAGATGAGCCTTTCTGGTTCCTTCCCACTGAATTGTGGGAGAATGTCTGTGCTTCTGGGCAGGTGGGAACTGGGGAAGGCATTGGAGAATTATCCAGCACTAGAGTGGTTTTAGCCTGTACCTTCATTGCAAAGTGGTTGTGAGCAGCTGAGATGTAGATGGTCTGGCCTAGCGGTCATTGCTGGGTTGGTGCCCACAAGTCAAGGATGGCCATGAGGTGGTGGTCAGGGTTCAGATTAACTGCTAGAGCTGGGATCAATAAGCACGATTCAGGATGGAATTGGAGACCAGAGAGGAGGGGTATTACCAGGCTGGTATCAGGTGACAGAACGCAGGATCAGAGTCAAGCTGGGATTAAAGATTAGAGATCATAAAGCAAGGTACTATCCAGCCTAACTCTAATGAAGATCATACTCTAAGGCAGGGGGATTCAAACTCAAATCACCACAGGGGCCAAATGAGGACCAGCACATTAGCCCGACAGCTGCACCACTGAAATCCTTCCATACAATGCTATAAAATATAGTCAAAATGAAAAAATGAGAAGTAACACATATATGCTAAGAATAACTAAGCAAAAATTACTTCTGTTCAAGATGGAAGCATCATCAGGACGACTAAGTAAGTCGTCATCAATTATTTGAGAAATTCTAAGTGTCATTGCATGCCGCGGGAAATAACTTTAGAGGCTGCATGAGGCCCGTGGGCCGTGAGTTTGAGACTCCTGCTCTAAGAGAAGCATTGAAATATCATGGATATTTAACTTGGACTATTTAATGGCCAAGTGTATGCTGCCAGTGCTGTGAATACACCAAATTGTATTGAGTGTGGGTGTTGATGGGAAGGGAGACCACCCATAGCTCCTGGTAGGAATACTTGTATTTCGGGCCGAAATATGGGAAAACTCTGATGAGATCATGTGCTAATTTCAAATGGACAAGATGAATGTGAGTCTTTTGGAGGGGAAGACTATGGTATGTGGCTCCCTCAATACATGTATTTATAACCGTTTCAACCATATAACCTGCCATGGAGTTAACTCCTACGGAGCTGCGACATTTCAGAGATCTCCTAATACTGGGTGTCCCATATATGTTGCAATAGTTAGGCATGGTGGGGAAAAGCAATACACGGATCATTCTGAATTCATTTATCTTTGGCGAGGAGGTCAGCTTTTTAGTTCCTTTTGACTGTTGTTTTGTGGCTTGATTTATAAAGCACAAACAATAATGAAGAACAACTTGGTGTTATTCCTTGAATCTTTTGCGCTCTTCAGATTCTTAAAATAATTAAATAAGCTAGAAATTACTTGAAGTTTCATTTTGCAAAATAGCTTGCCTTGAAGGAAAGTTTCACTGTTAAGTTGCAGGGAGTTTTAAATAGTAACCCTGGTTACATGTTTGAATAGCACTTTCTATCCCAGTTCCAATAAACCCAATTATTCCAGACTTCACTTCCAAAAAGTCTGTAAGAGCCACTCAAGAGATCTACTGAGAAATTTTAGAATTAGCTGTGTCCTGCTGATGTGTGGCTTTGCACTGTGGCATACTTGTATACAGTTCATGCACTGTTCCCATGTATAGCTTAAAGTACATATACATAGTAGTGAAAACTCTGAGTCTAGCTGGTGTGTCTTGTTCAGGATTTGGCCATGTTTGTGAGTTCATTAACCTAGCTGAAATTCTCAGTTCCTGCCTGAATAGTCTTAGAAATACTTCAGCATTCATGAAAATCTAATGAATATGTCATCAAGTTTTATTCTTTGTCGTAGTCATCTTGGTTTCAGGATATTGGAGAGACAAAGCGAGGTGAGGGCATTCATTTTATTGGACCAACTTCTCTTGGTGAGAGAGACAGGCTTTTGAGCTATATAGCTCTTTTTCCAGTCACCTGAAGATCTCTAGACCTGTAGAAGAGCTCTTTGTAGTTTGAAAGCTTGTCTCTTGCGCCAACAGAACAGCGTTTGACACATTTTTTTTGTGTTGTGACCCTCAATAACCCTTGATATGCTGCAAATTGTCAGGTTTTAAAACAAAGGAAGAGTTGGATTCTGTCTGAAGGAGGAAACCTCTAACGGTAAAGTTTAGCTGTGTTAGTCTAGTTGAGCAAACTTGCTACTGTTTTTGGGGGTTAGCTACAGTCAGTGATTGTTGAATGCTCTTGGAAGCTGTTTTGCTTTAGCAGTAGAACCTGAAGAAAGAGTTGTTGCATTGTAATATTTCATTCTAACTTCCACACTGAAAGTTAAACTTGTGTGCGGTAAATGTAATTAATTACAGTAAGAGTAAGCTTTCACTGTTAGAATCAACACAATTAAGGAAATGTGGAAGTTAGTTTCTGCTGCTTTGTTAGCCTAGCTGTTAAACATCCTATGTAAAATTTATTGGATGAACATTCTTGCTTTCATCCTCTCTTTTTTGTGTACTTTATTAAAGTGCAAATTTAAACAGAAAAAAGATGTATTAGTAGAAAATGCTGTATGTGCAAAATCCAGCTGCTTTAATATTGCTACCAAATCATAATTTTGCATTCTCAGATTTTCAGTGACTTAACTGTGCAACCAAAATGTTGCAATGAGTGGGAAAGGTAGTAAATTTGAAAATAACAAGGAATTTTTTTCGCATATTAGTCTGTGGTACTCATTGCTCCAGGGTGACCCTGAGCAGGATTCAAGAAGGAATTGGATAGTTTTTCAAATGGTTAGCAAGGATATGCAGAATGAGAGTAATTGATATTAAAAATACAAAACAAAACAAAAAATTGCTCCCTCACCTTGGAAACTGAGCATGTTAGAGAGGATATAAATGCTAATGCTTCAGGGAATAAACAAATATCTGTGTAGCTTTCCCTAAATCAGGTAATCCCATAGCAATCATTTCAGTCTTTCTAGTGCTTCCTTTCACCCAGCTGGTACTGGTTTTGATGGTTGTAGGTTGTTGTATTAAGTGCACCAATGATCAGATGAAGTTTGGCTGCTCTTATGTTCAGTGTGCTTTTGCATGTAACATTTTAAGATTTAAAGACCAAAAAAAAGTAAAATTTTCCTTTGATTTGTTGGGTTGAATCATTCATTCCTTCTTTGTAAATGTTATTTATGTGCATGAAAGTTCGTGGTCTCAGCTAAATAGGAACAGCAAAACTGTGCGTTTTGGAGTGGAAGAATGAGTGTGGTGATGGTGTGACATTTTTGTTTTACTCTTTTGTAACTCAAAGAATGAACAGATTTTGTTCAAATACTCCCAGGAAGAATTATTTGGGGGCAGAGACCAAACTAGGAAAATGGGTGGCTATCTTAGGGTTTTATAACACTCCTAGTCACTGTAGTATCCGAGTGCCTTCCATGGAAAGCTTGTAACAGTGAAGTTGCTAGTGGGCATCATGAAGACTTTGGCGCTTTTCCATGTTTCTTTCCAGCCTTTCACCCAGGAGCCGATCTCAGAATACCTACAAGAAATGTTAGTGGTGGGGTTATTGGATCAGCTGAGGATGAGATGTAATTGAGAATTATTGGCATCCTGCTGTCAGCGGATGGCATAACATCTCACCAGCTTTCCTGTTGATTGGTCTCGTGTACACATGGATGAGAAGCAGGGATAGGATGGAGGCCTGTGGGACTCTGTAGGTGAGGGATCACCATTATCAGAACTCCACTGGAAAGGAAAGGTTAGAGTTAATGTTGTGCTGTTGCTAAGGTCTTTACCTGTGCCTGATAGTCCGCTGTGCCAAAGGCAACAGAGTCCAGCAGTGACAGCATGCTTTCAAAGGCGACTTTAAAAGCAAAACAGTCTGGTGCAAATTGTCAGAACTAGAGGACCCCTTGTGCTGTGTGGAACCTTTAGAATGGCTGATTCAGGCAATCATATAGCAGAGGACACCCAAACTGTCATCTTAAAGGCCCTGCAACTTGCAAGAGCTCAGAGGATTCACCTACATTGGTTTAAGAAATGCCGTCATGTTTGCTTGTATTTAATCTTCCATCTAGGCACAGCAGTAAAAGGGCAGTAATAATAAAATCCTGATGCCTCTTAGTACTAGTTGAAACTCTTTGTTACAGAACCTGCAGCCATATGCATCTTACTAGACCAGGGGATACGTCCGTTAATTCTCAGGGTGCCCTGGCTGATTTGGAGAACTTTTGGAGGCTGTCTTCCCCAGAGGTTTAAACTTTGGTCCTTGGTAGAGTTTTTTGTGTTAGCTCAGAATATTAAATGTAGAGAAGGGGAAGAGGAGAGGTGCAAACCCAAATAAACAAAAAATTAGATTTGATTTTCTCACTTCTGAATAGCAGTGGTGGCTTTCCCTTGTCTTGCCCTCTATTGCTTTGAGCCACGGTGCCATGTCTTCACTACTATTGTTATCTGTATGAGCTAGATTAGAGTCTATGTTGGGGTTTTTTTTACCTGCACTACAGTCCCACCTTTATTTGCTGTGTAGACGCAAACTAATCTTTGTGAGGTCCATTTGGCGCTGGTGCGTTTCTTTACTCCGTACCCCCTTTAATCCTTTCTGATTTCCAAGAATGCTGCGGGCTCTTCTCCTACTATTTTATTGATGTCTTCAGATTTTTTGCATATTACTTCCTTGCTGAAGTCTTCATAGCAGAGCTGATATGTAAGATGACATTTTAGTGAATTAGGTGTTCCCAGTACAAGACTGGAGGTAAAAATTTATCCTCTGCAGGATCAGGAAAATTAGGGAATAAAACCAAATAACATAAATTGATTTGTATTGGGGCAGAAAATAAATGAGTGTTAAATGGAGAGGTGATTTCTTTTCAGCGTTGTCTGGATGATCTAAGATTTATAATAAAATAGCAACAAAATATTGTGAAAAACAACCTTCTACTCTTGGAAATGATGCTGAGCAAAATCAGGATTTTTTTTTATACTTTTGCTGGAGTGTAAACTTATTTTTTCCTCCTTGCACAAACTGGATTTCAATCAAGGCATGAGTCAGTGCAGGATGTTGAGTGATGTAAATGTTCAGTGTAGGTGCAACAATGGCCTATCTAAAGCAGGTATTTAGTGACACCTCTGTCTATAATAACTGGTCAGCGTGCAATATCTGGGCAATTGCCCGACTCAGCCATTTATGTTGGCTTCTTTTATGTGAATCTCCCTTTTCCCACAGTACAGTCACAGGAAGCACATGACTTCAGAATTAAAAAACAAAAATGCAGACTTTAACAAATTTGATCTTTTTGCCAAAAACATTTAATACCAAGAATATTGCATATGTTTTCTATTGGAATTATTCCCCGAACGCTGTTACTCTGGGAGAAATCCAAGCATTTTCTTCTGACCTTATCTTCCCTCTCCTGGAGACTTGAGTGGTGTGCTCATGAGACAGAGAGCGAGAGAGACAGGGAGAGAAGCTGATGTTGTAGTTTCCCAGAGGAAATGAACTGATGTTGGTTTTTATAGGGATTATTATAGATCTAAAATGTTGGTTTGGAAAAGGTGAGGGTGCTCCAATACCAATAGTTGCTGACAGAATGAGAGCTATCAAAGGACTGTGAGGGTGTTTACATGCATTCTGATGACTCAGCTATCATTTTGTTCCTTCTTGTGGCTGCTTTTCTCTGATAGTCCCAGTGAAAACTCCATCTAAATACTTTTCTTAGTTAATTCTTGTTACTTTGAAATCCTGATAGTGCAGGTGGCTGGACACTTCCTTATAAGGTGACCAGATAGCAAGTATAAAAAACTGGCATGGGGTGGGGGGGAAAACACTTTGGAATAAATTCCAAGTATTGAGACTCTCCCTACAAGAAAGGGACATCTGGTCACCCTGCCTCCCCTTCCTCCTCATGAATTCGTTGAGCTATACTTCTGCGACTGGACCGTCTGCCTAGTATCTGTACAGTGTGAAGAACAATGGGCTCCTATTTTGATTAGAGCCTTTTACGCTATTTTAATGTCAATATTTGTAAAATCAGATAATCTTTTTATTTTTAGTATCACAGTTGCACTGGGCTGCAGCTGTCATCAGGGCTCCATTGTTCCCTGCTCTGGGTAAACTCACTTGTCTCCGTTACTGCTCCACAGTATTTTTCCATCCCAGACCTAGGCTTTGTACTTGCTTGCTTTTGAAATTGAACAAAGCAACAAACTGTCCATTTAAATAAAAACTGCTCTCAGGCCTGATTCCCCCATAGCTCATAACCTGAGTGGAGGTGAAAGGGATTCAGTTCAAAGAAAGAAGCGCCTGGTATGTCACAAAAAACAAGTCTCCAGAATGGTATTGGTTGAGCAGGTCTTGTGACACCTGTGTAAAAATTAGCCACTCACCATGGACATCTGATCTGGGTCTCTTTCCCTCCCCCTCCACTCCAGACAGACTTGTTTGACTAGTTTTCACCTGTGGAGCTCTATTGCTTCAGAACTGTTTAAATAGGCAAAATATTTAAAAAGCTTCCAGCCTTGGCAACCATATGTAAACAGTAGGTAAGCCAAAGAATGGCTGCCTAGGATGACAGCTTGGGAGTAGTCAGCCTTTGATATGTACAGCAGGTCTGCTTCATTGTTTCAGGGAATTTATTATTGAAGACTGTGTTGGAATGTGAAACTTGCACAGGAGCACTTTTGTTCTCCATAGATGGCTTAGATAAACGTGAAAAAAGTCAGCACAGCTGTCTTTTTTATGCACTTAAAGCTTCAATTCTAGATCTGTTCTTTAAACTAGCCAGTGCGGGGAGTCTCCATTACCCATAACTAGTGCAGATTTAACATTACCCATGTGCAGAAATTCAGCTATGCAACCAAAATTGTCACTGGGCCATAGGATGATTTGTTATAATGAAAAGTGGTGGGTGGAAGTGAATATAAATAAGTTGTGTTCTTGGCATTCTTGGTCTCTTCTGTCCTCTGGTCCTTTACAGGATCTTTATTGATTTTGAACAATGATTTAACGAAGTGCTTGAATTCTCTGCCAGTTTAGAGTAGTGTCTCCTTTAGCCTGTGAAACATGGGTATCCTGAAATGTATCACTCTGGAATAATTATAAAAGGTTAACAGGGTTGTTTATTTCACTTTTGTTTTAATTTTTTACCTCTTCCTGCCCTTCCTGCCCTCATCCTGCAGCTAAGCTATAGGGGAAAAAAATGCCATTCTGTGTAATATCAGCTTGAATGTGGTAGAAAACAGGAATTGTGAGTCATAGGTTCCATATTAACACTTCTGTGTAAGGTTGAAATGACATGTAAAAGGTGGGCCATTTCTCGAGACAGGAGTGTGTGATATTGTGCTCATAAATCTCCAAGCTGTGGATCAACTTGTGCTGGCATTTCTCTTATAAACTTCTCACTAGTGGGCTTGTAAAAGTGTCTGTGTGCGTTAGCCCCAAGTTGTAACTGGTGGCTTTAGAATGGGAACTGTTGTCAGAAACAGGTAACCCACTCTTGTTGCTCTGATATTTTAATTTCCATCTGGCAGGCATTTTAAAAATACATGATTTTGTCTGACTTCTAACTTACAGGGGTTAAAGTATGCTGGAATGCCCTGGAAAACCCTATTTTTAGGGGGAAGTGTTCCACGGCCCCATAAAAACAGAAGAATATTACATTTATACTACAATTTTTCATGTGTCATCCAATGTCCTCTTTGTACTTCCTTGTCCTCCTTTCCATGCTTTGGTATCTAGTAAACAGGGCAGGCTCAAGGGGTTGTGCCCCCCCCCCATCTCATTTATGGAGGTTGAAAACAGTTTCCCTAAGTGCATAAATCTCCAGCCTCTGCCTGCAGAGGGATTTAAAGTGCACTCTGCCTCCATGACTTACGCTGCAGGTTGACTAACAGTGCCTGAGCTGCTAGGAAAGAGCTGAAGAGGCGGGAGCCAGACTTATCTTCAGGAAGGCTAGGCACCCCTAAAAACTGTCACCTGAGGCCGTGTCTGTCTCTTGCCTCATAGTAGAGCCAGCCCTGCTGGTAACCCTATCCATGTGTCCTCCAGTGTCGTCCTCTTCATACTTCCCTGTCCTCCTTTCCATGCTTTGATATCTGGTAACCCTATTTGTGAGAGTATGGCAGGTGCCTGTAACCTTTGGCTCTGGAGCCTCATGGGGCTCTATGGCTGCCCCCTTGCAACTCCAGGCTTTGGTGTCCCCTAGGCCCACCAGGAGACCCTGTGGGTGGCCAGTGCTAGGTTCTGGGCTTCCACTGAGGTGACCCTGTGGCAGGTGCTCTAGCCCACCTCCCAGCTCCCCCACCAGGAAGCTACACCCGTTTTTGGCTCTCAAAACACTTGGTTATTGGAGGGATTTTAAAAGAGAGTTCTTATTGTTGACCCCTGGGGTATGGATTCCAAGTGTGTGGACCCCCACCTCTCCTTTTTTATAAGAAGTGGTGGTTTTTCTTGTTTGCAAGTCCAATCAGATTTGTTTCTATTAATTCAGGACTTTCTGTGTCTACTTGCTCAACTTCAGTGGAGAAAAGGAGAAACTCTAGATTATATAACATGCTGTTAGTAACAAGGATTGTCAGTTTCTGTTTTTGTCTTTTAGTGATATAAGGAGGTGACATGATACACAGGAGAGTCAGTAGTAGTCTCTGCTGGTAGCCAAGACAAGATCATCATTATAGCCTCATCAAAGGTGAATTTCTGCCTTGTGGATTCTGTTTGCTTTCATTTTTGGCCAGGCTAAATGATGGAGAGAGGTGCTTTTAGCTTGTCTTGAAGTTCTGTGTGGGTAATATTTTTATTTGAGAGGAACAAGGTGAGTAAAAGGTGATTAGCTAGTTTTAAAGCAGTATCCATAGTGACAGTGAGATGATTTGGGGGGGG
>ML681973.1:6677963-6689527 GCA_007922195.1 Podocnemis expansa | reverse complement strand
GCACCAGTTCTCAATGTTCATTTAACAGGAAGTCGGTCCCTGCTTGCTGATCGACCCCTCACCCCCCCCGGAAGGGTTTTGATAAGTATTAAGTAATGCCACCTTTCCAAATCTGCTCTCACATGGCTGAGATCTCTATTAGAAAGCAGGGACAGACTACCTGTTAAATGAACTTTGAGTTCTGAAGCCTTTTCCAGTTCTGCTCTTTGCTTGCTGGCTGCAAAGGAATTAATCTCTAAAACTGGTATCAACTTTGTCTGAAATCTTACCTACATGTGAGAGTTGTGCTGATTTCAAATTTAAATTGGGTTTTAAATGAGTGAAAACCTAATGTGGATGTCCTTGGTTTGTCTCAGTGGCTTATTTAAATGTAACTTAAATCTGTTCCCAGTAGTCAGTGAAGCACAGGCCTGCAGCTTGGCAGACCTGTGTTCATTTCCCAGCTCTGCCCCTGGCCTGCCATGGTTAAGACTTCTTTTTTCTTTACCTCAGTTTCCCCATCTGTAAATGAGGAGAATGATACTGATCTCCTTTGTAAAGGGCTTTGAGATCAGCAGATAAAAAGTGGAAGATTTCTAGGTTACAAGAGCTAAGAGCTAGATTATAAATAAGAGCAGCCACACTAGACTTTCCTGCAGTTCAGTTAAAAGATTCGGTTTTAACTGGTACAACTTTATCATGTTTGCAAGGGCTAAGAGGGCCTGCTTTCGATGACTCAGATGTCCAACATAAAATGAAAACCCTGGAGTCTGCTATTGGCTTTTCTTGGGTTTTCAAGTGAGAAGATGGTCGATCAACTGCACTATTTCTTCCATGGCTTTTCTGCCTGTCTCAGCTGTGTTTGCAGTTTTGAAATTCAGTAACATTGCACTCTCTATTGTAGTTCTTTCTCCCTCTCCACTTTGAAGCACTGCCCCCTGTCAATCACTGTCAAATTCTTGCTTGTCCAAAGCAGTTCAACATGCTATTGACGACAATGGTAAGGATGCTACCAGAAGAGATCATGAAATTTTATGACCATGAAATGACCAGCAAAACATATTTAGCTGCTAGAGGTGGTCTTTAAAGGTCAAGCAGAATTACAGTTAAAGCTGATTAGGCCTGCTTCTAAGTGGTCACTTAACCTGGGCGTCCCTGCAACAAGCTGGTTTCAGAGCACCTTTCAGTGTCTAAACAGCTGTGAGTTATTTCAACTTGACAAGAAAAACAATAGCTGAATTGGCTCCAATCCAGCTAGTAGTTAGTGAGCCTTCTCCTTCCCCTTTTTTGGCATGCCCACCACTGACCCAGTACCCTTTGCTGGAGCCAGGACAAGCCCACTGTTCTGTTCATTTCAGTGATCTGTTTTTCCCAATATAATTGCCTATAGCTGTTTGTTTCCACCTGGCATAATAGTCCACATTCCAATGACAGGAGGACAGCTTTGGAACGTGTGCAATGAGGTGGACCATGCTCCTAAACAAAGATGCCATCACAAACAGGACACGAGTATGTTTGAATACATTAAATACAGGAAGCATACAGAAAAATGGAGACGAGACAAAATATAAACAAGTTGGAAGAAGGAAAGTGGCTGGCAGAGAAACAGATTTTTTTTTGGCAACGTGAGGCTTAAATGGAACAAACAGCTTGCTTTCCCTGGGATTGTTGCATATCAAGGAGGATAAAGATGTATAATTTCCATCCCGCCTAGTGGGACAGAAGTAGATTTTGATGCACTCTGCCAAACGCAGGGTTGGAAGCAGATGAAGTGTCAGCGAGGTACTTTATGTGCAGTGGTGCTGCAGTTCAGTCATAGAGAAAGAATGACCACTTGTTTGCACCTTATTCATGCTCCCTAGCCTGACCTCTGTCGGTTGCTCCTGTGACCTTGGTTGGCTCTCCTAGCTAGAGGAACCGTGCTATCTGAAAGCAGGGATAGCTCTAACTTGCTGTGCAGTCATAGCCTCCTTGCATTAAATTTGACCTAAGAGGGCTCTGGTTCAAAAGAGATATCTTAACATTAGTTAGGAATTGTGTTCCATGCAAGCGGCTGAGACTTACTGCCATAGCTAATTAGTGTGAAAGAGTAAAAGATGGTGCAGAAATGAAATGAGGTAATGGTGTCTCTTTCTTTGGTTCTGGAAGAAACAGTGGACCTGGGACTGAGACAGACTGACTTAGCCCCTCCTGTTCTAGGATAATAGGGGTTCAAATCTATGACAGTTGAGCAGGAAGTGGAGTATGTGTGAACCGGTGCCAAAGAGAAGGAAGACCGCCACAATTTTTGTGTTAACATTTTTGTATCTGCACAGCCATGGTGGGGAACCCTTAGGTGTTGGTAAAACCAATAGCCTAAATTTCAAGGTGGCTTGTGATATTGGTTGGCTCAGTTTTTAGTGGCCAACATGAGATGCTTTTTAAATGTCCTGTTTTTCAGAGGGTGGATGATGAGAGGCCTTTTTGAAAATTGAGCTGATTTAAAGGTGTATTTAGTTAGGAACCCAGAAACTGTCGTCACTTCTGAAAACGTAAGCTGATACTTTTAATCAAGAAAACTATCTGATCCGCAATTGAATTTTAGACTTTGAGGTGCATTTTAAATACAACTAAGCTACATTTACTGTGGAAGTTGTACTCTTTAGATGTGCCTTAGGATTTATGAAATATGATACGTGCAATCTATTGTCAGTGTGAACATGTTCTATGACCTATACAATACATTGTTGGAGAAATATTCCTCTCTAACCTGACAAACTCTGTCAAGGTGTAACAGAGAGAAAATGGACTGAACTTTAAAAACACTGGTTGAGGAGGAGTATCATTGTGTTTGTTTCAGAAACTCGGTCCATAGGTGCTTTTATTGGGAGGAAAAATACAAATTTATATTGATGACATTGAGCCCTTTGGAGTATACTTGTTTAAAATGCAGCTGTAAACCTATGAATTCAAAGAAGAAATATAAAAACTAGGGCAAATCAGGTTGTGCATTTCTGATGCTATTTCTGATGGATTCTTTTAATTTTGTTTGATTCCATATTGAATGGAGAATGAAAAAGAAGATGTCCCCATTTACATCAGGCCTTGACAAATCAATGTTTCTGGTCACGATGGTGACCAGTTTTAGTATTCTGTCGCCTAACTCCACTGCAGAAATGTAATGGAGGAGCACCGTCTTGTGACAAAAAGTAAAATTGCTAGCACCTAGCTGTGAGCCAGTTTTATCCACCCCAGGTTTATGTCTGTTAACAAAAATCTGTAGTGACAAACATGATGCATGTGATGACTACTCTGCAATTATTTTATCTTCTGAGAACTGTCACAGTCAAGAGAAAGTGCTTGATGCTCTAAGAGGCATAAAATAAACTTCTTTGAATATATTTATTATCAAGGCTATAAAATTTCAAGACAGTAAGAAGGAAAAAGTAGTGGCATGTCCTATAAGTAGGAAAAAATAACTAATCTATCCCAAGAAACGTGAGAGGCATTGATTTAATTCAGGGGTCAGTAACCCCTGGCACATGTGCCAAAGATGGCACGCAGGCTGAGTCCTAGTGGCACACGGCACTGCTCAGGCTCCCCTGCTGCCCCTGCCCCCACGCACTGCGCGGCCTGGGGCCCCAAGAGCTGCATGCCATGGCTTCAGGCCCTTGCTGGCCATGCTTCCCAGCTGGGGAGCATGGCCAGCAGGGACAAAGAAGCTGTGGCATGCAGGGCTACTGGGAGCGGGTGGGTTGGGTTGATCTGCCTGGAGTTGTTGCTGCCAGCCAGAGCCAGCCCCGACCTTGGGAACTGGAGGTTGCCTGCCAGCAGGAACTGGCCTTGAGCCTGGGAAGCAGAGGCTGCCCACTGGCAGGGTTTGGGGGCTGGCCCTAGCCCTGGATGGGAACCAGAGGCTGCCTGCCAGTGGGTGCTTGTGCTGGCTGTGGCCCCGGCTGGGAACCAGAGGCCTGGCCCTGCCCTCTTTTGGTCCCGCACTAGTACCTGCTGAGGGTGTGGTGGGTGGGGGCTGTCATGGGGGCCAGCAAAGGTTATTGCCTCCAATTTAATTTAATATGAATATATTCTGATTCTGACCATTGTGTTACCTTTTGTGCTCCAAGATATAAATGACAGACTGCTTTTCAGCTTCCAGTATATTTCAGGGGGTAAATGGATGTCTGGTTCAGGAGCAGAGAAGAAACATACATGTATGTGCATGCAGTACTACTTTCGTCAGCATAGTTGACCAGGTGTGTTACGTGAGTATGAGAGGAAAAGTTGAGCTACCTTCTGAAGCTTCCCCATAGTATGGGTGACCATTACTGGAGGATGGACATTTGACACTGTCTCATTTAGCTATTTTAAGCACAGCA
Organism: Podocnemis expansa; assembly: GCA_007922195.1. Lineage (NCBI taxonomy): Eukaryota > Metazoa > Chordata > Testudines > Podocnemididae > Podocnemis > Podocnemis expansa. The sequence continues at coordinate 6,685,193 of ML681973.1, read as the reverse complement.
GTTTGTTTTGATACTGTAACTGTATAATTCAGTATAGCGCTTATGTATCATATTTGATGTTACATCATTACTTGCAATGTAATTTGCATCACAAATATCCTTGTGTAATATAACGTTCTCTTCGTGTCTGTAAAACAGCATCAGCCTTCTCATTAGGTACGTGTTACCTTTTCCCCTGGTAGGACTACTGCAGGTAAATGTGTTGTGACAAGTGCAATATGTTTGTGAATGAGCATAATAAATAGGTGCCATTTTTAAAACCCTTGGATATACAAGTTTGACTCCTGTCGGCCTTAGACTATGTTAAAAATGTTTAAAACAGCTCTCTTCCATGGTGGTCTGCAGAAGCTTTTGATGATGATGTAGTTGTCTACATAAAGGCAAAGGCTGGGAACCACTGAACTAAGGTTCACAGCTCCCCTGGAATGATAGTATCAGCCCCATTTTACAGTTTTAGAAGCTGGGTCATGGAGACATTTAGGCTGAGATTTTTGGCCTTCCAAATTTACGTGCCTTATTTCCTTTTTTTCTGAGGACAGTGTGAGAACCAGGAATAAAATTTGATTCTCCCTGGTCTTGGTCTAATGCATTCATCACTACTTTATGCAGTAGCTCCTTTCTTTGTAGCCATTAGTGAATTGATTTTCTACAATCTTATAAAGTAACCTTTCTTGATTATTGAGTGACAAGCCTCTGAACAAAGTGAAAACAAGTTGTGGCAACTTCATTCAGCCTTAAAGCAACTAATAGCTTGCTTTCATTCTCAGTGCTTCGACTAGTGCTTCTCCAGTAGTGGTGGCCACAGTTTCCCTTGTGACTAAATAAAACATCTTCAAATTTCCTCATAATGAGGTGGAATACAGCTGATAGTTCAGAATATGCTCTTCGGTGGACAGCATTTCATTTAGCCAAGCACAATATTTTGCTTTTAATGATTCGTCGTCTTTGTAAGAAGAGAGTTTATGCAAAGGTTTTCTTGTTGGTTTGCAGGGTTTTATATTCTGGAGGCAAGTGCCATAAAAGGGGACTAAACCACTAAGTTCCAAAGGGGCAGCCATGGTAGTCTAGTCCAGCAAAACAAACAAACAAAAACCAAGGAGTCCTGTGGCACTTAAAGACTAACAGATTTATTTTTCACATGAGCTTCTATGGGAGAAAATCTCACTTCATGGATTTTCTCCCACAAAGTCCATGAAGTGGGATTTTCTCCCATGGAAGCTCATGTGAAAAATAAATGTTAGCCTTTAAGTGCCACAATACTCCTTGTTTTTGTTTTTTTTGGCCAAACCATTAAGCCTTTCACTGGGCTCCTACTGCTAATCGGCTCTGTGTCTGAGAGACTCTGTTACGCTTGTTTTAAGGAGATCTGCTTTGTAAGCCCCTGTTAAATGCTTGTGCTTTCTTCTGACTTGTCACTCTAGTGTGCATATGGCAGACATATACCTGCAATGTCATGTATAGGGTAGTCTTGTACCAGGCCTGTGAAGAAAGTGGAAGAAACGGTGAGTTTGATTAAAGATTTTTACACCCCAGCAGCCATGTGGCTCAGATCAAAATAGAGTACACATTAAGGGTGAACTTCATGATTTTCCTCTGATGCCTGGTCTACACTCGAAAGGCTATACTTATCTAGCTATGCTGCTTTTAGGGGAGAGGAGGAGGAGGATTTTTGCTACCTGTCTTAACTATACCAGAGTAAACTATAGTGTTGATGCGATATACTGATATGTAGCTTGTGCTAACATACATAAATTAGTCTGGTGTGTGTTCTTCCATATAGATACAATGAGTCCACACTAGGAAATGGTATTACAGTTGTGCTATTGAGAACATGAAGGATTATAGTAATGGGGGCCCCCTAAAAATAGGGGATCGCATCCCCCCCCATAAGGACATGCTCCGGAATGCTGCCTCTCAAGGCCCCATAAAAATAGAATGGAGCACTGCTGGCAGTGCACTGCTGGCAGCTGCAGTCCTTAGCCGGCCGAAAGAGAGCTGCTCCGAGTAAAACTCCTGCTTGGAGTAAGCTGTCACTGAGCATGCGCAGAGCCTTTGTGCATGCTCAGTGAGCACTTCCTCTGGCAGGAGGAGCAGCCGGTGTCTAGGCTGCGCTGCTCCGGTGGCCAGCTAAAGGGGTGGTGGAGGGAACAGGGCAGGACTGGCCTGGCTGGGGGCGTGTGGAGGGTTGAAATCGGGCCTGCTGAACAGGGGGTGATGGGAAGAGGAGGCAGGAGCAGCCTGACTGGGGTGGTGGTGGGAGAGCAGGGGGAAGGCAGAGTGGGAGAGTGGGGAAGGGGAGGATTGGCCTGGCTGAGGGGTCGAGAGGAAAGGATCGGCCTGGTGGGGGGGGGTAGTGGGGGGGCAGGATCAGCCTGGCTGGGGGGGTGGCAGGGTCAAGCCAGCTGGGGGAGTGTCTGGGAGACTGGGAGGAGACAGGATTGGGCTGGGCATGAGAGAGGCTTGCCAATTTAGGAGGATTCCAGGGCCCCCCAAATTATACTTCTGCCCCCCAAGGGTTAAAGCTGGGGTGTGTGTGGGGGCCCACCCAATTAGGAGGGTTGCAGGGCCCTCCAAATTATACTTTAACCCCTGAAAACTACTTCATTGTCTGCATCTTTTCCTTTTCACCCTTTTTGTTTGTTTCATTGGTCTGTGGTCTAAAGTGTACTGCAAATAGCTTTGTGCAAGTTGGTCTCTGAATGCATATTATGATTACAGTTCTGTGGTAAGTACAGGGGTCTACTTTTAAAGAAGTTGCAAAATCAGAATCTTGGATTTTAATTTCTGCTAGACAGCAGTAAACTCGATGTGTGCCTAAAGAATTTAGCACGTCTTGGTAGCTACATACATATGTATGTATAATTGCATGCCTGTTTTATGTTAATTTGCATTGGTAAAGTGGTTTGAGATCTTTGGAAAATAAAGTTTTATGAATGTCCAAATTCAATAATTAGCTGTATATAGACAGTGTATAATTTGTGCATGTCCTCAGTCTTGATAGTGAGAACCAAAATACGACTGGTCATTACAATGGCACATGAAAGTAAGTTACAATAAGCTACAGTTTTCTTATTAATATTATTCCATGGCACATTTGTGCAGATGTCTGCTGCTTATGAACAGTTTGTAGGAGACAGAGGACTCTGGCTTTGTCTTCATGTTTGGCTCACCTATTGTTATACGTGCCTTTAGATCACAAGAAAATCATCAAGTGCTTTGGCCATTCATTTATGAAAGCATGTAACGAGCTTATCAAAAGAGAACTCTAAATAAATCCTATCACTCCTACGTAAAGAGATGCTCCCTCAGGTCTTCGGATAATTAGTGGCCCACCTAAGTTAATTACAAGCTGCCTCTCCATTCAAAACACCGTCTGTTGTATTTTGTAGAGACCTGAGCAGGCTCTTACCAAGGTAATGGATTTTCTGTATTTTTAGTTCCAGGCTGACCTTTATGATCCTGATCAAAAATGTTCAGCATGTTACACTGCAGTGATACTCAGCCACACCAATGTAATAAACCTAGACTTTCACAAAGTTCTGTCTTCCCCCTTTCTCTTCAGAGTGAATCTTTCTTCTGCAGTTGCTGATATGATCCACTTCAATGGGGAAGAGACAGCTAGTATTATTTTCTGTCGTGACAGGGCATCATTTACAATGGCCGGAACAGTAGGGACCTATTGTGAGCACCTTTTATGCTCTGTGTGGTGTTGCTTGTGGTTGAACCAAGCATGGGCTGGCAATTGGAAGTAGATCTCTCCACTTATTTTCCCCATCTCCCCTCTCTTGGAAGGGCCTGGGAGTTGTGCTGAACCAGCTCAACTTAGAGCTGTTGTGCAAGGTGCACTGAAGGTGGCTCTGTCTGTTACTTAGGCAAGGCCTGGTGAAACACAAATGTGCGGGAGGAGAATCGACAGAGGGGAGCAGTGACCTCTGTAACTGAAGAGAAGGTGGAAGTGATGGGGCTCATCAAGTGTGTGGCATAGCTTGGGTGGTAGGGTAGGAGTGTGGTGTTATAGTGTGTGGAAGAAAATTCAGACAGTTTGTGAGAGGAGGCTGTGAGGAGAACAACATGTGGGGCAAGGGGGAAATAAGACAGCGGTGTTCTGGAACTACCTATCTGTTGGGGCTTGTCTACACCAGTGTTTCTCAACCAGTGTGCCATGGTGCAGAGGTGTGCAAACAGGTCTGACCAAGTGTGCCACAAAATTTTCTGAAAAACTACTCAAAGAGCTCTGGATTGGCTCATTGGCTCATGAATATCCATAGGTTCATTTGGAAAGTATGTGTGGGTGTGCCTCAAATTAATTACAGGTAGCAAGGTGTGCCACACAGAGAAAATGTTGAGAACCACTGGTTTACACTGCAGAGCCTTGCAGCTGGTGTAGCCATGCCAGCAAGGACCCCTAGTGGAGAGACAGCACATACTGATGGGAGTCCTTCCACAGCCATAGCTACTCCAACTCCAGAAATAACATTAGCTAGGCTGCCAAAAGCCCTTCTCTGCTGGCATAGTCGCAGCCACACCAGAGGCTTTGCCACCTCAGGGTGGTGGGTGTTTTGTGTCAGCATGGCTGTACCAGCAGTACTTTGTAGAGTAGAACAGGCTGGAGGTCTTTGGAAAGGTCTGCAGGCCCTCTTTTTTAAACTGCCACTGAAACTTATTCTATAAAGACATTTTGTACAGTTTAATTACGTCAATTAAGGGAGCAATTCTTTTGTGCCCCCCTTCCAATCAGTGTTATTACAGTAGTCACATGGCACAACCCTTCAGTGTGGACATACTGGTGTGAAAGTGTCTTTTTTCTTAGGGACTAGCTGTATTGGTGGAAAGGGACTTCTACTAGTGTGGCTGCACCCCAGAAGCGAGTTTTGTGCTACTTTGTATAATAGAAGTGGTACAATTTGTGTGTGTACATAAGCTCTCAGGGAGCCATATCATTGTCCATGTGGGACTGGTATTTACTATGTATTTTGTAGTGTTGGCTTTAACTAAATGGAGACTTTCAGGGAGAGTCACAGATCAGATGAATATGTTTTCCTCCTTCCCACTTCGCTGGCATTCAGTTCTTATTTCTGCTCTATATCTTAATTTTAGCTTTTCTGAATACTTATGGTGTTGGTTCATCCATTCTCATATCCTAGCTGTGCTGTCTTACAGCAGACGTATTTTGTCAGGCAGTAGCTACAAAGAATCTCATTGCTAGGAAGAATTACATTTTGACTGAAACCATTGAGTGCACCCATCAGAGATGCCAAAGCTCCCAGAGATTCCCGATGCTGTATGACGTAAGTTTTCTGTGGCTGAGGAAAAGTCAATGGCATTCTCCATAGTTGAACCTGTCTTCTTACTTGGTTGCCAACTTCAAGGAAAAACTGCCTTCTCGATGCCTAGAAAAGGAATTCCTTACCTCTGCACGTTAGGTGAGACAGGCACATGGTGCAGGGTCTGGTATTAAAGATGGAATTTTTCCTACCTGGAACCAGCCCAGAGGAAAGGGATGAAATAGGTAAGAGAACTTTTGGGGTGCAAATACTTTGAAGCCTGTTGGCAAGCAAATAGGAGCTGTGTAAACTTTTTTTAAACTGCTGTTCAAAATGCGAGGTGTAACCAAGTCACTGCCTTTATTTTGGTTGTTTGCTAAGTTAGATACTTCCCTGATATCTTGTCCTTGGTGTTGTCTGGCAACTCTGTACTGGCTGTTTGTCAAGGAAAAAAGTTTACGAATTGTTGATTAATAGAAACTTCCAATTGAGCTGTTTTTTTAGAGGATTTTATTGTTGTTTTTTCTTTGACAGATTGAATTGTGTTTCTCTTGGCTTTTATTTTTCACACTGTCAGATAAATATAAAGACTTTTCCCTTGCTGTCTCTATGGATCAGTGCACATGAGTAGTGATCCTTCTAGTAGTTTCTGTAGCCTGTCCTTGCTGTAGGAGTTTTGAAACCTGTGGTGACCGTCAAGATGGAAAGTCAGGTCAAGTCTTGATGATCTTAGTGGGCAAAACTTGCAGCTGTTGATTGACATTGTAAATAGGTGGCTAAGAAGGCTCAGATTGATTGTGGAGCTTTATAAAGAAGCTACCATGTTCCAAAGGGGCAGCCATGTTAGTCTAGTTCAGCAAACAAAGAAGGGAGTCCTGTGGCACTTAAAGACTAACAGATTTATTTACCACATGAGCTTTTGTGGGAGAAAATCCCACTTAGACACTTTGAAGATGGGGGAACTTACAGAATGGGATGAAAATTGGTGCAAGGGAGCGTAAGACATGGGATCAGGTCATGCAGCACACACTGTATGACCTGATCCCATGTCTTACACTCCCTTGCACCTGTTTTCATCCCATTCTGTAAGTTCCCCCATCTTCAAAGTGTCTAAGTGGGATTTTCTCCCACAAAAGCTCATGTGGTAAATAAATCTGTTAGTCTTTAAGTGCCACAGGACTCCTTTCTTTCTATAAAGAAAATGGTAACTAGGCAAAGAATATGAAAATGGAGGTTTAAAATGGTCACATTTAACTTCGCTCAAACCTTGTTTTTTCAAATTCTCACTGGAAGTCCTTTGACAGGAGTATGTGCTGATCTGTTACATCCAGTCAAATGCTCACTCTTCCCCATGTGCTCTGGGTGTAAAGGATCCATGTTTGTTCCAGCCCTGGCTGTGTAGTCTGGCCCCTTGGCTCAAGCTCAGAGGATAATGCATTTTAGCTTATGAGGTCCCCAGCTGAATCCTTCTGTTGGCCAGAGATGACAGCTGTAACATGGCACTTGGACATTGTCTGCACTAGTAAAACACAGCAGTTGGACTAAATCGGTTTAAACATTGCTCTAGTTAAGCGGGTACAAACCCCCATGTAGACACCTTAAACTGGTCTAATCTTTGCTTATGCTGCTTTAGCTTGCATTAGTAAATTACTGCCTGGAGCTAAATTAAATTCATCTACACTATGCATTTCGCATTCGCTTATATAAAGTAATTTTTAAATTAATTGTTTTTCTGTTCTAGACAAGGTCTTTGATTTTACAATGTGCTAGACAACAGAGAGTGAGAGTGAATGTACTCGTTTCATAAGGATTGGCAGTATCCTATACATCAGGGGTACTCAAACTTTTTGCGAGCTGGTCCACATTCAGCCTTCCACCATTCATCGGGGTCCACAGGCAACTAGGGTAGGCCTACTGCTGGGGGGGGTGATGCCGTGAGCAGGGGGTGTGTGGTCCGGGAGCGTGG
>ML681973.1:6542635-6672963 GCA_007922195.1 Podocnemis expansa | reverse complement strand
TGGGAGCAGGGGGGGTGATGCCGCGAGCGGAGGGGTGTGCTCTGGGAGCGGGGGAGCTAGCGGGAGCAGGGGGGTTCATGCCGCGAGCGGAGGGGGATAGCAGGAGTTGGGGGGTAATGCCGGGAGCAGGGGGGGCGAGTGGGAGCAGGGGGGCAGCGCAGCGAGCAACTGGAGTTGCTCAGCTGCCCTCTCCTCTTAGAGGCAACATGCTGTTGCCAATGTTCCCTCTAAGACCCACTGGCAGCTGAGCAACTCCTGTTGCTCACTGCGTGGGCCCCCGCCCCCCGGGCCCGATCCTGCCCCTCCCCGCAGGCCAGATCCTGGAGGCTCCCCCCTCCCCTGCTTACCCTGCATGGCCCTCACAGCTCCTGGGGCAGAGAAGCACTTAACGGAGCATGCTCCGATATTCTGGGCATGCTCCATTAGAGCTTCTCTGGGCGGGAGTTTTAACAACTCCCTGCCCCAGAGGAGCTGTGAGCAGGGCCTCTGGCTGCCGGCCCTGCACGGCCAGCAGCCTTCCCTGCGTGGGGGGCGGTCCACCAGAAATGTCTTTGCGGTCCGGGTTGTGGACCGCGGGCCGCCATTTGAGTACCCCTGCTATACATGGAACATGCATTATAAAGAGGCAACAAATTGGAAGTGCTGGAACATGAAGAAATACTGCAAGTCCCATATATAAGTGGTGGGTGGGTTAAAATATACATCTCTGTTCACTGGTACTGATTCCAAATCAGATGGAATTAAAAAAAAAAAAAATCAACCTGTGTGAAATGACATTTCTGGGGGAAAAAGCATTTTGGAAAAACAAAAATGTTTCAATCCTTTTTTTACTTTATTATAATTTACAATATAGCATAACATTTCAAAATGAAAATTACAAATATTCTGATAAGTTAAAGTGGGACATTTCAACTGTTGTTGGAGAGCTTTGTTTCAGTTTTTCCCTAAATAAAATGTAGTCAAAATAGATATGTTCCTGCAGAGAGTTTTGATTTTGACAAAAAAGCATTTTCCAATGTCGAAAAACATTTTGCTGGAAAGTGTTTGACCTGTTCTAGATTTTACTCTCCATGATTGTGGAATATGATGCCAGTTGCTGTGTGTGACTGTGGTGGTGGTCTAATGAAACAAAAAAATAATTCCTGTAGCACTTTAAAGACCAACGGTTATTTCTCACATGAGATTTTTTGAGTGAATTTCCACTTTGTCAGATGCTGGAGTGAGGAAAACTTGAATTGTTCTAGTGAGGTGCTCTCTTCAGTGGGATGCACTCCATTTGCTTCATCAGGGTCCTGTTTTGAAAATGGAAACCTGCTGGTGCTTGGTCTGTCTGCTCTTCCTGAAGTGCTCATGTGAGAGCTGTCAAAAGCTCTTCTGGCTCTAAGTCTTAAGTTGTTAAAGCATCACAATGCCATATTAAAACCCCACGTAACCTTTTCAAAGGGTTGGAATTTATTTCTGATGATGCCTTTTGCCTTTTGAGGGGGACAATATGCATCATTCCAGAATGGGAGAGGAGCAGAGGTATGGGACCTTCTATAGAGCCATAGCTTATTAGGGTTAGAAGGGACCTCAGGAGGCGCATCTAATCTAACCTCCTGCTCAAAGCAGAACTACACCAACGAAACAATTGCAGCTAGGTTTGTATCAAGCTGGGCCTTAAAAACCCCCTAAAGATGGAGATTCCATCACATTCCTAGGTAACCCATTCTGGTGCTTCACCCTCCTAGTGAATTTTTTTTTCTAATATTCAACCTAGGTCTCCCCGCTGCAACTTGAGACCATTGCTCCTTGTTCGGTCATCTACTATCACTGAGCATAACCTAGCTACATCCTATCTGCAATCTCTCTTCAGGTAGCTGAAGGGTGCTATCAAATCTCCCCATGGTCTTCTCATCTGTAGGCTAAATAAGACCAGTTTCCTCACCCTCTCCTCATAAGCCTCTGTATAAGTCACATGCTCCAGCTCTGTATTCATTTTGGTTGCCTGTCTCTGGGCATTTCCAGTCTGAGTTCAGTGACAAGTTCTGGTTAATCTGTAATCTTTAAAAAAAGCTATTTCAGTTAATGAACTGTCAATATGGCCAGCAGGGAAGTTTCATTTACATAGCTGGTCAACTTCAGATTAGAGTGTGACTGTAGTTTAATTCAGTACATGATACCCCAGGAGGAAGGATTGGGTTTGTTCCCCAATCCAAAGTGAGATTCAGGTCCGGGATTCCAGTAGCAACAATCATTGAGATGCAAATAGCAGGTAAAACATGTTTTATTAACTAACAAATTACCTAACTAACATCTACACAAAGTGAAATTCTTAGAACTAAAAACAAAGTAGTAAAGACCTGTTTACAACCCAGTCGGGGACCCATTTTGCGACCATGGGCTTCAGCGGGGGAGTGTTTTGGCCGAGGCACCTCTGGATGAGATCCTACGCTGAAATCCTGTGAAGTCAGGGAAACAGGCTGTTGTTATAGCCTAAGGATGGCCAGACATATGGAACTCAAGAGCCATGCAAGCTAATTAAACCTTCAAGAGCTGCACTGAGGCCAATAGCAATATACCTTTACCTACTCCAAAATTACTAGGTTTAAAATTCATTGCACACTTTAATTTTATCATAAAAAGAGGACAAATATCGAACCAACTAATGTCAGATTCTAATAATTGCATAAGGTTACCATGAAAATTAGGCCTATACAGTAAAAACTTAACCTCTGCTTGATGTAGAAGATTGCAGGCTAGTGGCGAGTTTTTTAAAATCCTGACCATGCAGCACTTCTCACTGCCATCCCAGACCATGCTGCACTTCTCTCCACAGTCCCGACACCCGCCTGAACTCCTAGGCTGGGGCTGCTTTCCTAAACTGATTTGCTGACATTCTTCTGGGAAATTTCCAAAGAGATAGCTGTGTTAGTCTAGTCCAGCAAAAAAACCAAGTAGTCGCATGGCTCTTAAAGACTAACAGATTTATTTTTCGCGTGAGCTTTCGTGGGAGAAAATCCCACTTCGTCAGATGCATCTTCAAAGCAGCTGACGAAGTGGGATTTTCTCCCACAAAGCACACGTGAAAAATAAACCTGTTAATGTTTAAGTGCCACACGAGTCCTTGTTGTTCTGGGAGCCACAGTTTTTCATTCAAGAGCCATGTGTGGCTCCCGAGCCACAGTTTGGCCATTACTCACAGGGAGGGGTCATCAGGCCCTCTCTTGGTCATGGAGACTGCTGCTAATGGGTGTTAATCGCTACTATCAAAAATCTAACAGCTTTTTACACACTGTAACTTTTACAGATTGTTACTTAAGCACTTTGTTTACTACATAGTCTGGCAGAGTGGAAATGATTCTGCCCACTATTGTTATACTGTCACAAAATCTTCTGTTTGTTCTGCAGGGTTCAGGTCACTTCTCTTGTTCTTTTCATTTCAGAATTCCATCTTCAGCCCAGGCCATACTCATAATCCATCTTCTTAGCATCTGCTAAATTTAGGTATTTGTGGAAAATTTACTGAGTGTAATCAAGATCTGCTCCTGAAAAATGATGGTGTCCTTTTAAGACCTCTGCTGACTTGTAGTTCTGCCTTGCAAAAATACACCCTTTCATTTAGGTTTGAATCACTGAATCAAGAGGAAGTGTGTTTTCACGAAACAAGTCTGTCACTAGAATAAGCTTGCGGTGCTTCAGATGAAATCTAGATAGAATGGTAGAATGGGGAAGAAAGGATCTCAGTTTTGTCAACCCAAACATTTAAAAATTGTGAGTCAGGTTCACCAAAAATCATGATTGGCTTTAAAATCATGAGACTTCAAAAATAATTTCTAATCTTTCAGGGTACATTGGGGTCATATTTTGAAGCTTTCCCTACAGCCACAACAGCTAGAAACTTATTTGTTTCTTTTAAGTTGAAGCCATATAGCCATTTGAGTCCAGGAGCCAGGAGTGTTGCTGGCCCAGGTCCCACCCCCTTAGCGCTGATTCTCCATCTGAGCCTGATTCCCCCTCAGACTCCTGCCACCTCCAGCCTGGCCCTGGATCCCTGGGCGGGGCTGGGAGAGGTGGGAGCCACCTCAGGCAGCCAGGCCTGAATTCCTGGCTGGGGACTGGGCTGGGAGTGGCAGGGGCTGCTGCAGGCGGCTGGGTCCTGATCTCCAGCCAAGGACAGGGATAGGAGAGGCAGGAGCTGCCCTGGACAGTCAGGGCACTGGCACTGGGGCTCGGAACAAGTGCCCTGTGTGCCAGGTTCCAATGACGTCCTTGCCAGGAGCTAGGCTTTAAAGAAAGTAGTAATTGTCATGAGACACATGACAAAATCATGAGGGTTGGCAACCTTGATTTACAGACCAGAAAATCCACCAATGTAATACCAGGGACTCCACTGTGGTAATTTTGGTGTGGGCTCAACTGGCGGGAAGGGATCCACTCAACAGTGTTAAAACTAGCTGCAAAGTGCCATTTTCTTTGTTGAATTAAAACATTACATTGTGCCTAGCCTTTAATTACATTCTGTGTCTAAAACGTTTTTGGAGGCCTAAAGGGATTTGTATTGCCGCTATAAAAGCAGTGGCTTGAGACAGCAAGATGATAGAGAAAGAGCTAATGGGGTTGCAAGTGACACATTTATTACAGCCTTGAGAGAGAGAAATACAGCAGTGGACAAAATTCCTATAATGTTTATATAAGCCTGTCAGGAATTGATTAAAGTTCAAATATGTTTTGTTGCGCGCTACTGGTAGAAGTAATAAATTTAACGCTGCGAAGTTTTGAACATCATGTTTTTGACAAGTCTGTTTGAAGGCATCATTTGCCACAGTAGAGGCTTAGATTTGTTGCTCTTACCAGAGTGTCAGTCTTTGCTTCAGCATTTCATGTTGCTTTTCCATCTTGGGTCCAGCTCATTCTGGGAGCAGTTGTTTGGGGTCCATCATCTTTTTTACTTAGACTTTTATTGAAGGATTAGAAGATGCACAGTTTTTAAAGAAAAAGATACTGTATTTCTCAACATATTAGGGCACAGACTGGAGGCTTCATCTGAGGTGGAGTAGTATATCATAGCTAAGAGACAGTTTGAGAGGAAGGATGGTTAGGACAGTAGCCTTGGGTTTTGAGAAAGCACTTAAGAGCCAAAATCCCACTCACCTGAAGGTATTTAGGCTTCAAGAAGCTTAAAATTCTTTTGAAAGTGAAATCTAGGCTCCTAAATACATCGCAATAAAAACCTTTAAAACGCTGGGCCTTTGTGTCTTAGTTCCCCACCAGTAAAATTGGGGATCCTAAGGGATTCACAGGGGCATTCAGGGTTGCTTCCCCTCCACTCTGATTTGTTCCCATTCAGCCCTAGGGTTATATCAGTATTACAGGGAGCATGGAAGGGTTCAGCGATAGCCTTACGAATGTCAGCCTACTAAAATGACCTAATTCTTGCAGGCTCAGCATAAATGGAGCTAAAGGATCTTTTAAAGAGGGTTCAGAATCACTAAGACTTCAATATACATAATAGTCAATCTATGACTTAAGGGATTTCAGAAACTGGATCTGTTTTTGAAGGGAGGCCTATGGAATGGACAAAGTACTAATGGGTAGCTATCATCCTTGAACATGTTCCAAAGGGGCTAATTAGTTAGTCTAATTCAGCAAAAGAAGCAAGGAGTCCTGTGGCACTTTGACTAACAGGTTTATTTATCGCATGAGCTTTCATGGGAGAAAATCCCACTTCATTAGATGTTTTGAAGATGGGGGAACTTACAGAATGGGAGGAAAATATTAAAAATATTTTCATTCCATTCTGTAAGTTCCCCCATCTTCAAAGCATCTGGCGAAGTGGTATTTTCTCCCAGGAAACTATGTGATAGATAAATCTGTTAGTCTTTAAGCGTCACAGGACTCCTTGCTTCTTATCCTTCAATGTATTGTTTAGCTTCAACTCTTTTTACATGTGTAGTAAACACAGCTGTTCTTGGAGGGAGTTAATATTTGTGAAGAGAACTCTTTCTAGTTCAGTTCCCATTAGTAGCTTTTATCAGTATTGTTTGTTTAAGTATATTGGGGGGGGCCCCTATAATCAGCACTTTTTTATCATTTAAAAAAATGCTGATACTCTGCTTCCTCCTACTGACTCAGCCTCTCCCCCAGTTGTGAAGCAGGGCTGGCAAAAAGGGTGCTAGTACTCCATATCTTGGCGTACCATCGCAATAAAAAGCTCTGCCTGTAATTATTTACTTGTTGCTTTTGGGTGTGTTATTTGAGTGCGTTCATCTCAGTGTAACTCTTGATTTTACTGTGTATTTGTGATTGGGCAATATCACAGAGAAGGATTTTGATGCTATTCTTCATTTCATGGTGTGGGAGAGGCATGGAAATTATTTGGAATTGACGACGGTCCTTAAATCTAATCAGCTGACAGCACTTCTTTGAAGATAACAGCGAGAGTGAAACACTTAATTCCATTTATTTTGTTCCAAAATCAAGAAAGAAAGAAATTGTTTTCCACTAATCTAAAATACTGAAGGATATAGGAAACTCCCTAAAGAACAGAGTGTGCCAGCAAAAAGGCTCCATGCAATTTATTTTGAAATAGGAGAACCAGAGCTGAATGAGAGCGCGTGACATTCCTTTCAAAGTGGAGACAACACCAACATTTTTCATGTTTGTAGTCATTAAGAATTAATGTACTTTTGACTTCATTTTCCACATGAAATTATAGGCTATGGCACTTTAGGACACATCAGACAAAACTTGAATTCCAGAAGGAGTGAAGGATAGGGCCAAGAGTTTCACAAATGGATGCCAAAAAAATTGGCTACTAAATCCTTATTTAGAAACTAATTTAGTGGCCTATTTTTCAGTAGTTCTCAAGGTCACTGAATTTCCATTAGTTTTAGTGGGAACATCTGGATGCACAGCACTTCTGAAAAGCAGGCTACTCGTTTGGGTGCCTAAATGTGCATATGCGTGTGTGTTCCAAACACCTTTGCTTGTATAATGTAGGCTCTGTTTAGAAGTTAAGAATAATAAATACACATTTGCTCACCTATTTCCTCTCCTGCCTTTGTCCTGAGACAAAGGGTTTATTATAAAAATGATTTCATCCCTTTTACCCAACCCTGCCAAAATTGATCTTGCCAATTTCCAAAGGGGTATCCATGTTAGTCTAGTCCAGGGGAAAAAAAAAAAAAAAAAAGTCGTATGGGACTTAAAGACTAACAGATTTATTTTTCGCATGAGCTTTCATGGGAGAAGATCCCACTTCGTCAAATGCTTCAAAGGTGGGTGAACTTACAGCAGGGGTCTCAAACTCAAATCACCACGAGGGCCACATAAGGATTAGTATGTTAGCCCGAAGGCTGCACCACTGAAACTTTTCCATACAATACTATTGCAAATATTGGTAATGATTGTGTCATTGCGGGCCACATGAAATAGCTTTAGGGGCCGCACGTGGCTCACAGGCCTCATGTTTAAGACCCCTGATTTACAGAATGGAATGAAAATAAATGCAAGAGAGTGTAAAACATAAGATCAGGTCATACAGTAACAGCAAATCAGAGCAGTTGTTAGGATCAACCCCTGGGAAGCCTGAAGTCAAAATACCTTTTGTAATGGGAAAAGAACCCATAGTCTCAATGTAATCCTGCTTTCACACAATTTAATTTGCATATTAATTCCAGTTCAGCTGTTTCTCTTTGACCTCTTGATGTCCCAGTCACATCTCAGACAACTGTCGTTAACAAATCATTTATCAAGTGATTAGAAAGATGGAAGCGCTCAGCAACTGTTTTTGTTTCGTGATTTCTGACATCAGTTCTATGTTCATTTATGCTTTTGTGCAGGGATCATCCTGTTTGCCCAATGTATAAGGTGTTGGGGCATTTCTGGCACATGATGGCATAGATCACATTAGTAGATGAAGTTCCAAAGGGGCAGCCGTGTTAGTCTAGTAAAGCAAAAAAGGCAAGGAGTCTTGTGGCACTTAATGACTAACAGATTTATTTATCGCATGAGCTTTCATGGGAGAATATCCCATTGAGCAGGTCTCTCTTTGGTGTTAACCATCCCAATCGTCATGTAATGTAGCCAGACTGCCCAGGTTTGGCTTTGACACTTTTTCCAAGCCACATTTGTTCTCTGCGCTGGCTCTGGTATGTCAGTGTGGCTCTGGTAATGAGATGCCCAGAGTAAATTCAATGATGATCCGTGTCTGAGCTAAGGGCTTGCCTACACTGCCCTGTAGTTTGAACCACAGGGGCTGTGAATTGCAGTGTAGCTATCCTCTGGATGCTGTGGGAGTGAAATAATAAGTCCCTAGTTTGCATTAATGTGTGGACATAATCTTAATGGTTTTCTGTACCATCCTATCCACACCCTGCACTGGCTTCTCTGTAAGCAGCCTCTCTGCTTCTCATTTTTTCTACTGTATCGTGCATTATTTCATAAGACTTGAGTTTCTTGTATGCTAGAGTTGGAGAAACTCTTAGCTAACACTGATAGAAGGGAAGGGAGAAAAGAAACAGCACCCCCCCCCCCATCTGTTGAAATGCATTATATGCTGGAGATGAGATAACAGGGTTTCTCTTATTACATTTTACTTGTGAACTCCGTATAATAGCCTCAGGATCTGACCCTTAACAAAGGAGCTGTGTTAAGCTACAGAAGTAAACACTTGTTAATGGGAGGAAGCACCTGCACAGAGCTATTTCATTGTCTGTCTTCTCCCACTAGTGAAAATCTTGGCTCTGTTCGAGCTGAGTCTGTGACTTAGTGTACAGATGTGTAAGAGGCAGACAACTCGGGGTGGGGGGTGATGGGAGGAGAGGATGGCAAACCTCTGAGAGGCTATAGATTGAGTCTGAAGTTTGCACGTTCCAAAGGGGTAGTTGTTAGTCTAGTTCAGCAAAGCCAACAAAGAGTCCTTAAAATACATTTAGTCAGTCTTTATAAGTGCCAGCGGGCTCCTTGTTTGTTTTGCTTTATTTTGCAGGTTTGAGGGCAGTACTGTGTGGGTCACTGGGTGCCTTACAAGTATTGGAGAACATTGATCCAAAAATAAGTGATTTGTACAATTACAGAAATTTGTCCAAGTTTTCCTTGACAACATCTAATGCCTAAAATTTTATGGGGTTTGTTTTTTTGAAAGGCTGAACTGTAAGTTGATGTTGACTCCTTAAACAATGCATCATGGAGTTGTGCACTTCATAAAATCAATTCCTTCAGTGATTAGATACATGCCTGTTGCCTAAGATGGGTTTGTGCAACTATATGTTTGGTGATGTTACCTTCATGGTGAATTTATACCATTTTATGGTCAAAAGCTGTTTCTCACCAAGCATTTTGCTAAAGACTGACCTGATCTGTTCTTGATCAATCTTAAGTTAATACAAAAGTTTTGGAAAGCTGCCTTGGAACAGGGAGTAAGCAACCTGTGTCGACCCCTGGGCTGGTCCTTCCTCCCCAACCCTCACCTGCTGCCAGCGGCCCCCTCTGCTGAAAAAATGTGGCGGCTGCCTGAGAATTCGGCAGTGATCACGGCTGAACTGGCAGCATTTCCCAGGCATGCCACGGAAGAAGTCGCTCAGAGTGGCTCCTCTTGGCAGCGTGGGTCCCAAGCCATGCCGTGAAAAGAAGTGGCTCCTTGCAGGGGTTCCCAGGCATGCTGCAGAAAGAAGGTGCCCAGAGTGACTCCTTTGGGGAGCATCACACTAAAGAGAGGAGCCACTCTGGGCAACCTTTTTCCTGTGTCACATAGAGGCACAGGTATGGGGGGACCCTGTGTCCCAGCAGCATCTGAAGGAAGTTGCCCAGAGTGGCTTTCGATGGCAGGAGTGGCAATTTCTGTGGTACTGCATAGGGTGCCGTGTTTTGCTCTGAATGGGCTCAGGTGCCACTGTCAGCATATGTTCCGGGGGTTGCCTACCCCTGCTTTAGAACAAGAGACATAAGAAGCTCAATCTATTTAATTTCAGAGCCAGAAAATCAAGGGGTAACTTGATCTGAGTGTCTTCTGAAAAGAAGCTTGCTTGCAGTGGAGGTCTCCTTTATGCTAGCGGGAAAAGGCGTGAGGAAATCAGTGCCTTGAAAATGAAGTTGGATAAATTTTCAATGGACATAAGGTTCACTTTTGGCAGAGAGAGAAACAGTTCAAACATCTATCTGAGGATGTGATGGATTCTCTGTCACTTTGGGTGTCTTCCAAAAGATCTCTGTTCACTGAACCTGAAGTATGGACTTGAGGCAAGAACTACTAGGTGAAATCCTCTGGTCTGTGTTTGTATAGTAACTCAGTTTGAATGACCACAGCGGTCTCTCTTGCCTGGCAAATCTATGAATTTGCATGTGCCAAAAGCATCTGATAGCATGACAGCCCCTGAGAAGTTTGAACCCATGTCTAATGTAAACTTCTTATGCTTTTCTTTCCCTGAGCTTGTTTAATGGGTCTTGGTAAAATTGTTGTGTTCCTACTAGTTGTCAGAACACTTGGATTTTCACTTAGGAGAAATTGTGTCTGTGCCCTCTGGTGGAGAAATAATTTATTCAAAGACTATTTCAGTTGCAGGAACTGCGAATGGGATCAAGAGTGTGGGGCTCATCAAGGGGCCGCATTCGGAACTGGACAGTTTCAGTTAACCTGCTTGAAGTCATTGTCTTCACAGGTGACTTATTGGTTGGGTTTAATCCAGATTCCTTAAGAATATAGCGTTGTAACAGCACAGCTGTGAAGAACAAGGGGATTGCTTTGTTTCTGCTCTTGTTAAATGGTGCTAAACTTTGAAAAGTACACTGGCACAGAAAGGTAGCATTTTTATGTAAATGAGCTGCTTAGCAGTGATTATCAATCAAGTGGTCCTTGGAGCAGCTTGTGATTCCACAGCAACCCTAAGACACACAGCCAAATTTTGAAGTTTCCATGGGTTGGTGGCACGAGTGCTGAAGTCTCTGGGATTCCCTGCATGACTGGGCAAGAGCTGCTCCTTTTACATTAATTCTCATTCGACTGTTCTTTTCCCATACACTTGATGCTCCTAGCGTATTGATTTGGTGTGTGGTGTGTGTTCATTTTTGCAAGCTCAATTAACTGTCTCCACTCCTAGTAAGCTGGAGGTTCCTTGCCTCTATTAAGGCCAATGCTCTTGAGGAGAGAGGTTAAAGCCAGTTGTCTTATTTCAGTCTCTGTGGCTTTTAGACAAGAATCCCAACCCTGTTGAGTGCACAAACATCAGGGACAGATGGAGAGGGCAAGCAAATGATGCTGCTCTTGAACGTTTTAAATTGTTTGAACTGCACCCGTTGAGATATAATGTGAGCGATCACTGAGAGTATATATGGGCCTGTTTTACCCCCTTGAGGTTTTCCTCTCCTCTGTTGAGATGTGTGGTGGGTTTTCATTTATAATTATGAAAAAGCCTAATCTCAGCTGATTTTTGGTGTTACGAATCATGATTTGTGTCCTTGCATCTGCACTTTACCTCCTTAAACTCACAGCCAAATTCTCTAATGCATGAAATGCTGGGCACTGAGTAAATGTTATCACGGTCTGGCAAGACTCATGCTGCAGAGAGATGGTGGGTTTTTTACATGTGTTGAGGGTCCTCATCCTAATGAAAATCTTCTCTGGAGATTGCCTTCCAAAGATCTCTGCTCTTCATCAGTCTTTCTCATCTCCATGAAGCAGCATAATCAATATTTTATTATCTGACTGGCAAACTTCAGGGAAGAATAAAGTAGAAAAGTTATCTGGGGAGCACTGCACAGTGCAGCTGTCTGAGTCTGGCCACCTTGCTTCAGGCTGAAGGACAGGACCTTAAATAACCATGGCCTTCATATAGCACTTGACACCTCCAGAGAGTTTCACCGAGACTGTCCCCTCTCCTGCACCTCTTCTGAGGTGCAGCCTTATGTTATGTTCATTGTATAGAGGAGGAAAACAGAGTGCAGAATTTAAAGGCCAATTACAGGGGCCCCTCCTCACTCTCTTTTATTGTTTGTTTGGTTGCTTACAAGGTGGCCATAGTGTGGTTGTGAAGCTCCGGAGTGGGATGGGGTGGGAGCAGTGTTAACACCACTCGCAGCTATGAGACTTCAGTGGAGGTGGGGCTGGGTGGATGGGCTGGGCAGTGGAGTTGTTCTGGGATGAGCACCACGTTCTTCTGAATGCTGCAGGAAGTCTGCTCGGAGAATGCTCCCCTGAACCCTGCATAGGAATCATGCCTCCAGATGCTGCTGTGTGGGCTGTGCCCCTTCTCTGCCCTAGCAGCGTGGCAGCCCCTAGCAGTCTTGACTGGATATCGGAGTGGGGGTTAGATTTCAGTCCTGTGCATAGACCGTGCTTAAGTGTGCCTTCTCAGATCTGGTTTGTTCTTGCTGTTGTCTCTCAGTCCCAGTCCATCAAATAATCTTCTCCCCCCGACCCCCACAATCTCATCATCTCTGCTAAAAGAGAAAGCTGAACCCATCTACCCTCTGTGTGGTATTAAACTTGTTACTGGCAGAGACCCTGGTACCTCCTTAGCATTGCTGTAGTGGGAAGGGAACCTGAGGCAGGCTAACAATGGTGCTGTGGATTGTCACCTTCTGTTTATAGAAATGGAAAGTAAATACAAAGGAGAGGGAAGAGGAACTGCTTGCAGCCATAGCAGAGTGTGGTGCCCGAGCTTGGAGACACTTGTGACTTCCCATAAAGTTCGCTCTTTAATAGTAGTGTGATGTCAGAAGCTTTGCATGTCAGAAATGCCACCAGTTCTGCTGCCTTTTTCAGACCATTCATCTCTCAAGACTGTGTGCCTGAGAAGCATGGAGACAGCAAAACCTTTCCTATGAAAGGATGCACAAAGCCATTCAGTTTGTAGGATGGCCTGGCCCATTTCAACTTTGATAGGGAGGGCAATGGCTTTCTTGAGAGGTGCTTTGGAACAGCTACGTGCTCAGTGGGTTGGGGCTTGGAGCACATAGGTTTTAGCCCTGGCTCTACCCTGGCAGCTTTGGACAAGTCACTGTACCTTGGCTTCTCTGTTCAGAATAAAGCGGTGATATCTCACTCCTAGCTGGCCATAATACTTAGTAAATTACAGTCTTTCCAATGGCATATCCAAATTATTATAATTTTGCAATATTGACATCAATAGTCACCTTTAATCCAGACAGCTTCCCACTGTTTATCTGCAAAATGGGCATGACAAAACTTACCTTTCTGGTAAAAGAAGCAAGGATTCCTGTGGCACTTCAAGACTAACAGATTTATTTATCACACGAGTTTTTGTGAGTAAAGTGCCTTGAAGACTATCCATTAAAAGTGCTTGGTGCTCTGTCCAGCTGCCCATGTTTTAAGTCTGAAAGATAGCTGCTTAGAAGTCACTGCATATATTTAGCTAATCTGCCTTTCCTTCATATTCATGTGTTGGCTAATGCAGCCATAGGATGCTGAACCCCCTGTACCATAATTAGCTCCGAGTATTGTGTCTCAAGCTACCTTACAATCGTCAGATGCCTGACTCAGGATCTGTTGACAAACCAATCCAGTGCTTCCCACTTACTGGTGGTAGATGGACTGGCGAATCTGAAACAAAGCAAATATTTCCAGGGAGGAGAGCACACCCTTTTGGTGTTTTTTAAAATGTTTTCAGAAGTACCTGCTTCATAGAAGGTTTTTGTTTTTTTTTTTTTCTCCACTGCATTTATAATGATCTCTTACATACAGATGTTTAGTTTGGTGTTTGAGTACTTGCAAGAAAATGCTCTGCTAATCTTTTAGTGGCTAGTAATCAATGTCAAAGAGAGAATGGATAGTGGACCACATCTTCTAAATAGTTTCGCTTTTGGCAACTGGGATGTGTAATTTAAGTCACTTACATTTAATCATCCTCTAGACCTTGAATTTCAATCTCTGCTGCTTGACACTGTGGAAAATCTGACAGCTTTTTAGTACTGCCCCTTTTAAGGCAGTGCAGAAATTTCCTTAAGCTGCTATGACCTTGTAATATGATTATTTATTAGTCCCATTGTTCCATTCTTCTGCTTTGGTGTTGCACAACCAATCAGTTGCATTTGCTTGTGAACAGGGGAAGGTATAATTAAATTTACTGTTCAGGTTCCACTTGATATATTCCCTCTATTTTCTGAAGTCTTGAATGTTTTACATATAATTTGGAAGCCATAGATAAGTCATGTCTCTAAATTCCACAAAAATTGAAACAGCTGTGATTGTAGATACCAGTTGTGTGTAACAACTAAGCATATTTTGGCAATTTGACAAGTAAAAAAACCTGAAGAGTAAACAGTTCTCCCCTAATATTGTTCACAACACGTCCTGAATATAGGATTGTGCATAACGTGTGTGCGGATAGCAATGGTTCCCTGCCTCTTCAGTAACATGGCACGCTTCAATGAGACAATTCCATGGTACACCCACTTTTTTCAGCTAATTGATTGCTCATAAGTGTCACATTTACTTACATTGACTGTGGGTATAGGCTTACTAGTGTGGTTCGCAACATAGTGCATCCAACAAGCTAATGAAAGATCAAATACATTAAAGTTTCAAATCCACTGGGAAAAAATACATGTCCTCTCAGTTTTGCCTTTTGGCTTTCTGTGTTTACAACGTTCACATTTTAGAATTAAAAGAGCGGTACCTCACTTTTAATTTGATGATTAATTTTCACAAGTTTCATGAGTTGTAATTTTGGTTGGATAGAATAGTGCTTAAGATGAAGCAATGTTTGTTTTACGTTGATTTTCATTAACTTTGTACAAAATTTCATAGCACACTTGAACGGTTCTTATGGCACAGTAGTGTGCCACACACAACAGTTGAAAACCACTGGTGTTTAGCAATGAATTTTTCATATATTCTGGTTGAGAAAACTGTTGAAGTTAGGAGTTCTTGGTTGTAACAACAATGGTGATATTTACTTACACTCTTCCATGGAGTCTATAAGGCACTGGTCATGCATGGAAGATCAGACTGCGTGGATTCTTGAGCCAGTCGGGAGTCCCACTCACTATAAGAAGGTCAGCGCTTGTTGTGGTCCTCTGAAAGTCTTAAAGTCTGAAAGCCTTGACAGTCATTCTCCATATCATATGTATAGGAAGTAAATGTAGGAATATAGATATGTAGGGCCAGAAGGGATGTCAGGTCATCAAATCCATTTCCCTACTCTGTGCTGAGCCAGGATGAAGTAAACCATCCTAGACTGTCCCTGGCAGGTATTTTTGTCCAACCTGTTCTTTAGAACCTCCAATGATAGGGAATCTGCAACTTCCGTTTGAAGCCTGTTCTATTCTCTCACTGTCCAAGAGGAATGATTGTGGGGTGTTTTGTTTTAAACAGAAACAAATAAAACAGGAAAAATGTAGGATCAGCTGTGATACTGTTTCCGTTCTTTGAGTGTATGAAATAGTTCATTTTGATACTTGCTTTTGGCAACTGGTTGATGGTGTCAGACCAGGGAGTGGAATTTCATACATGTAAATGCAACTTGATGGAGGTCTCCTGGGGAGCGAGTCCAAGTAGAAGGAATTAGCAATGAAGAGAACACACAAACCGCTTGGATGAAGAGGAATACTGAGTCTTATTGCACATAGTATGTTGGGTTGGCATTGCAAGAATGTATTCCTACATAGACAATAGCTAATTTTTATTCTGCCAGGAAGTCAAATTATATACTCCTTTAAATCAGGAGCTGCTGTTACTATTTAAAGTAAAATTTGCTTCAGTGTATCTGTGTGCAAGCGTGAACATTAAAACAAATCTGTCCTGACATAGATATGTGCTGGATTTGCAAGGAGACCATTAGTGTGTACTGTGGTTAATAACAAAAGGGGAACGTTTTAATGAGACAGGTGCAGAGTTGAGATGAGGACACTGACTGCTTGAAGCTCTTGTGTTGCAGAAAGCCTAGAATCATGGATTCACTGACCGGAGGAGGAATTGCAAACTTGTGTAATGGGAAGACAGCTTTAATAGAGTTCACAGTTGCTCCTAGTGCTAGCCTGTCCATCCTGTGGCACTCCAGTCTCTAAATTTGGTTCCCCTCAAGAAAAAAGTGTTTGAGCTAAGAATTGGAAATGTGGCCTCTGAAATGGGGTTTTCCTTTTTGTTTTTTAAATTTTTCAGTTCTGTCCCTGTTTCCACAACTGCCTCCCATTGCTTCTCTCGCTGCCTGGGGGCAACTCTAGTGTGTCTTGGGAGCGTTCTGAACAGCTGCTAAGCAGCTCTCCCCACTGGCTGTGTGTGGTAACAGAGGGAGGGAGGGGAGTGCACCTTCTGTTTTGGTGCCATTTTCTGCTTCCATGTCATGCTGTGGGAGCTCTGACAAGTAGGACAGGGGGTTGAGTGACTCTACCAGAGGGAGCTCTGAGCAGTAATAGCCCAGGAGAAAGAAGAAAAGGAGAACATAGGAGCCAACAACCAGTTACAGTTCACAAATTTTCTTTGCCTCAACCAGCATAGAGTAGCCTGAGAGCTGCTGTAACTTGTACCACCTGTCCACTGGTCCTTTGGACAGCATATTCCGGTGGCTCTGCCTTCCTGCCCCTGATAAGCCCCTTGTGCCAGGACCTACGAGGGGGCAGATATAGGGCATTGATATACTGGCTCTCTGCCTTCCATGGACTTCTCATGACAGGGGAATCACCATAGGGGACTTTGTGGTCCCTGGGCAGTGCAAAGGGAGCGGAACGAGGACAGAGATATGATGGCTGCTTGAGTTATTAGGAAGTCTGGCTGGGGAAGCTGACCTCCACTGTCTAAGTGCTCAGTCATATTGCAAGGGGTCAGCTCCAAATCTGAAAACCGGTAGGCAGGAATGGTAGCAAAATCTCTCACTTCATTCAAGATGAATTAGTTTTTTTAACAGTGGCTTACTTCCCAAGTGGGACCCTGAAGGAGCAGGCACCAGCGGGCACAATTCCCTTCAGTATTCAGTCAGGTGAAATTTATATTGAAAGTTGCAGGATTGGGCACTTGGGCATTTTGGACTTGTTTTTTGGGTGTTTTGGGAAATAGTATAGGTAGAGGCTGGCAAAGAGTCTCATGATGAAACGTATTCTTCCCTTTTGAACTTGTAGCTATGCAAATTGGGTTCTCTGAGCATTGTGGTGACGGGAGGAGCCTGGGGAACAATTTGTAGCAAATGACTTATTCTGAGAATTTCTCATTTCATAATATCAGATTTGGAAGTGGAGTGATAAATTTCCTTAAATTTGTTCACTGCTTTCATTTCTGCAAAAAGTTGATAGTCACAGGTACTTGGCAAATCCACATGACTCCCAAAATCACGAGAATGTCTTGAAGATAATGAGATTTAAAAACGCCTTTCTTTTTATTTCTGAGACTTTACTGACCAGGAAGACAATAACTTTCATTGTGGGGGGTGGGGAGCACAACTCCAAAAGCTGGTGTTAGAAGAAAACCACCAAATGTGATGCAGTCTGTGGTTGGTTTGCTCATTGGTGAGAAGCTTATTGCAATTATTTGTTATCCAGAATTATGGTTCTTTGGAGTTGACATTGTCACACAGGGCTCATCAACACTAGAAAGGTTTGATGCAAAAAGTCAACTTTTTGCACCAAAACAAGCCCACCATACACAGTGGAATGCTTGTTTTGTCATCAGAACTGTCCTCTTTTGGTGGGGGGGAAAAAAACCACTTGTGTGAGAGGAATAACGTCTTTTGTGCAATCATTTGATTGGAGAAGAATCAGTGTGGATGCTGAAACTGTTTTTTCTGTGTTACACATCCTCCAGAAATGTTCCACAGAGCCAATCAAGGCCACTCTGGTCTTGTGGAGCTGTCATACTTGTCAATTTCACTACTTTAATGGAGCAGGGAAACTGACAAGGAAGGGGACTTGCCAAGCTGCTGGAGGCAGAGGAGCTCTGGGGGCTTCAGTCCCCTGCTGCTTTCCTCCCATGAAAGCTCATGCAATAAATAAATGTTACTCTCTAAAAGTTCCATAGGACACTCTTCGTTTCATTAAAATCAATAGCCATCCTATGCAAAGTCAGAGTCTTAATCAGTAAAGAAATAGTCCCTGCTTCATATGTTGTTTTTCACTAGTTTACAACACAGCTTCTATCTTTCACTATTTTTAAAATCTAATTCTGCATCCCAGGCAGTCCTCTTTGGGGCACTGTGTGTGTGAAAGTATGACATTTGAAAGTCCCAAAAATTTTTGGTTAACTGAATTTAAATGGTAGGTGTCCAATAATTTTTTCAGATAGAGAGCATTATTGATTTTCTTTGCCTTTTTTGATAATCCAAATTGCTGTATGGAATTTCCCTTGGGGCAGAGACTATAGAAGTTATATAGAAGTTTCAAACAAAAGGTAGCTTTTGTTGAAAAAGATGTATGCCACTGAAAACCAAACTTAGAATGAAAAAGCCTTTTCAGCCATATCGCAGCGTAAGTCTATAATAAAGCAAAAACAGTCAAGGTCCTGTTACACCATATAGACTGAGATTTCTTCGGGCATAAGCTTTTGTGGGCTCCAACCCAATTTGTCAGATGCATGAGTTGGAGCCCATGATAGCTTATGCCAGAAGAAATCTGTTAGTCTGTAAGGTGCCACAGGATTCTCGTTGTTTTTGCTGTACACAGACTAACAGCTATCCCTCTGGAAGTTACTATAATAAAGAACATTTGGCTCTTAATCATTTTTCAGTCTAACAGTCTGAAAACTCAGTCCTGGCAAGCAACTTATTCTGAAAGATGGTGCTTGTTTTATCAAATAAAGAGCAGTGGCAGAAAAATATCAACATTCTGTGTTTGGAATTTGTATCCAAACATTTTCGGGCTGTGGACTCTGAAGAGATTTTTGGAGACTTATGAGAGTACTGTTTACAATCTAGTGAGCAGTCCTGATGACTTCTAGTAGAGTTACTACTGCTAAGAAGTTTTCAGTGTTAACACCATGATCCTGCAGGTCGGGCCTTCATAATGCACTTGTCTGTTCTAGTACAGCCAGAGCAGTGCTCTGTAAGTTGGAAGGGAGCACATACTGAAGTGTGCAGCTAGCTGAGGTAGGGCTTAAGTAGCACTGACAACAGCTTCAGTTGAAAACTGATGCAGCGTGATCCAGTGTGGGGGGGTGTTAGATGGGGACTTAAGAAAACTGGGTTCTCATCCTGGCTCTTCCTGTGACCTGCTGTGACCTTCAGCAACTTACCTCTGTCTCTGTTTGTTTCCCCTCTCACTCCGTCTGTCTCCTCTCCAGAGTTCAAGCTTTTCAGGGCAAGGATTCTCTCTGTGTGTTTTTACAGTGCTTGGCACAATGTGGCCCAGAAGGGAGTGTGTCCTACTGGACATGCACTCAGGAAACCTGGGTTTTATTCACAGCTGTCTCCCCAGGCCTGCTAGGGGACCATGAACATGTCATTTCTCCTTGCTGTGCCTCAGTTCCTCCATCTGTAAAATAGGGGCGGTGATACTAACCTGTGTAAAGGGCTTTGAGATCTGCTGTTGAAAAGGGCTAGGTAAGGGTTAGGGGTGATTGTTCTTAATCATTATTTTATTATTAGCTCAGTTGTGGTTCCAGATGCTACTGCAGATAAAACAAATACGGTGTTCGTCAAGCAGCGTGCCCTCCTCCAGTTTGCCAGGTACTAAATCCTAACCAATTCACCCAGCTCATGGAGCCTGAAGCTGATGGGTGTACCATGAGGACAAGATCTAGTGCTGCCTAGAGTGCTAGTTTGCAGCCCTCTTCCTTTTGTAAATGTGGTGCTCATTTCTGTATTGAGAGATGCTGGGTTATGTGACGTTCCTGCTGTTGTATTACAGGCATCCACCATGATAGCGCTGTTTCTCTGTTTTGCATTGGTTCTTTCATTCACACTGCATCTCAACATGTCTTCTGCAGTTAAATGGTGCCTTTACACTGATAGAAGAAGAGACAATTATGATTTCAATATAAATACCTGAGGAAAAGAGATTTCTTTATGTCAGTGAGCCAGAAGACTGTAAGAAGCCAGCTCCTGCAGAGTAGTGTGTGCTTGGTCATACAAGAGGCTTGGTCCAATCTTCTAAATGTCTGGCCAAATAGCATCAAGGCTTTTAGTGAGTAAATAGAATGATTTTGAGAAGCAAATATATTTATTAATTCCATCCAGTATATGAGTTAGAAATATCCCAGTGTGTCTTCTGCGGAATACCTTGGCAAAGTGGACTGATTGGTCATGGGGTGCTTCGGGTGGGAGTACAAAGAACAGAGCACTCTGTGGACAGGGGAAAGTGGATAAAAATGCACTCAGTTTCAGCTATAACAGTTCTCGGGTGTCATGGGACTGACTCTGAGAACCAATGGCTCCTAACAAAGTGTATGCTCACAGCTGTAGACCAAAGACGGGTATGTGTGAAATGTTGGGGGATATTTTCATAATTCTGTTCCTGACGTTTCCCCTAGCAGGAAATTTCACCTCCTGTACACAATTTCTTTGGCTCTGTTCTTTGATATCTGATAGAAGTATGGCAATGTCTCTTGGGCACTGATCTTTATTCTTTATGAAGTCTTTCCAGATTCTGTTTACAGAAATGCAACTAATATAACACAATATTGCTTCAACATTTTTACTGGGGTCAGGTCCGTGTAAGCGGATGCAGCACTAGGCCCACCTGGAGGGCGCCTCCTGATGGTATTTTTGGGGAATTTGCTCAAGTGGTCCCCTCCAGGTGGTCTGTGCTCCACTTCTTCACACGATGACCCCTCTCCTGAGTCCAGTTCCAAGACCTTAGCTCTCCGGCTAAGCCCAAAGTCCACCGCTTCCGGGGTACCGGCCACTAAAATAGTCTATGGCCCGCCTGCTTCTGGGTCACTAAAACAGTCAAAGGCCCCAGCTCACTTCTGTCCCAGCCACTAAAACAGTCTATGGCCAGTGAGGCTGCGCCACCCCCGCCACCCGTGCTGCTTCTGGCACGCTGGGGGAGTGGGGAGGGGTCTGGGCCCACCCTCTTCTCCAGGCCCCAGCCCAGGGACCCTAAATGCCTCCACTGAGGCCTCTGCCTCCCTCCAGTCTCTCTCGCTGTCTCACGCCAACTCCCTGGGCCACTTCCCCACAGCCTCAGTTGCACGCAGTCCCACTGCTGAAGTCCAGCCGCCATCTGCTCCGTGGATCCCTGCTGCCAGACCACCGCTCCAGCCACTGTTGCAGTCTGCTCCCTTGGGATCCCCCGCACCGCACTGGTCAGCTCCCAAGGCCTGCTCCCACTTGGAGCTCTCCAGGTGCTGCCTGCAGCAGCCAACCTGCCAGGAGGAGAACCTTCCCCCTGCAGCCCCCAGTGCAGACTGACCCAACTAGCCCTACTGTGCTACCTTTTATACCAGCAGCCTCTCTCTGATTGGCTGCTGCAGCCCTCCCACCTAATTGGCTGCTGGCCACCCACACCTTTTTAACCCTGTGTGGGCCGTAGTGGAGGCACTGCACTCCTACACTCCTCATTGTGCTAGGTGTTGTACATAGACAAATAAGAGATGAACCTGCTACAGAATGTGCAGGGCGTGATAAAGCAATTATCGCTATTTCCAGTCCACAGGAGGGGAATTGAAGCCCAGAGTGGTTAAGGTTCTCTGACTTTGCTAATTGTGTATCCCCTTACAAATCTATTAAGTGCACACTACCCTCTACCCTTCTCATCATTGGTCTTTTGTGTGTTCTTAATGCTACCTGTCTTTAGTCGCTTGTCTGTATTTCAATCTTACATACAGGTATAGTGATAGTGTGATACATACAATCAAAAAAAGAAAAATCCCTGAGTAAATTCTGGGTAGCTGCTGGGTAATGGAGCCTGGGCTGCATGGTGATTTGGAGGTGAGGGCTCTGCAGTGTTCTCATTGATAAATCTTGAAGTAAATTAACTTCTGTATTTTGTGTAGCAGATACCCACAGAGTTTTAAACCTTCGTTTGAGTAGCTTATTACGAAAATGCAATAAACGAAATAATCAATAAATAAAATCCGCTGTTACATAGTTTCTCCTACATTCCCCCAGGGGTCTGCATTGGGAGCACCTGGTGGCAATGTTTTGAAATGGATACTGTATACGTAATATCTAGAAGAGTACCATCTCTAGTCTGCTCAGACGGAAGGGTTCCCCCCGCCCTCCTCCCTCCCTTTCCTTTAAAAGCTGGCCCATAAGTAACTTTTGCACATGCTCAGTATTCCTCAGACAGGTATGAAACAGACAAGTGTGTGTAATCTGATCGCACTGTCTTTCAGTAGTTGGAGTGTGCTCTGCCTGTGGATCCCAAAAAGGAATAGGGGGTGAGAAAAAGAAACAGGTAAGAAAAGCTTGAGATTGTCTCACAAGTTGTAACTAAGTAAAGGGGAAATCTTTCTCTATATAAGAAGAAAATAAGTTTTCAATGAGAATGAATATATTTAACATTACCAAAGGTGTAGTTCACTCTTTTTTGAGGGACTGTCACTCACGGTTGAAAATTCTTCCGATGCTGCTCTTTGTTAACTCTGCGCTTGGGTTCCACCGTAAGGGAGCCATCTTGGGGCATTCCCTTTATTTATTTATTTGATAGTATTTGAAATTAAGTTCCTAATGTAGCCAGCTGTCAGGCTCTGGACTTCCAATCAATCAGACAGGCTTCAGTCGAGATCCAGCATTAGCTGTAACTTGTTCTTTGCAAATGAAATTTACACACAGTTGATCTTGTCATGAGATGGTGTTTTCTTTTTCTGGACTCTTCAGTTTTTCTTCTTTCTGGAAGCAGTGAAATTGTAACCTATGTACTCATTAGAAAGGGAGGCATATTAGGCTTTTGCTACCTAGCTAATAAGGGTGAGTGGGGTGTGTATAGTTTTTTACATTGCAGTTGTTTCTTCACCCTGACTTATTTTACTGTAGACAATTATTGTTTGTGGCCTCTGAATGCTAATTTAGATCTTGACAAATAAAATGGAGTTTGTGACTCCATAACAATAAAAAAAAAAAGCTTTTTGGAGTATAAAACATATTATTTCTTAAGATAATGTTTGCTTTTACCATTAGAGTTGTTTACACAGTGGTCTTGGCTTTAAATCTGTGTATCATGTATTTCTGTATCTTGAAGGAATAGCAATAAAATATTAGTTATGCATGTATCCAGTTTTCCTTTAAAATGCAGGTTAACCCATTGTGTGTATATGCAATATAAATACCAAGTTATTTTCTGCTCCCTTTTCTTTAGAAGTACATCATTTTGTTTTCTTAATGTAGTTTTAAAGGATCTGAGAGAGTTGTTTTAAGTAGCATGTGTTTAGATCTTCTAGCATTTATATGAAGATGACTATAATGAGATCCTTTAAGTGATTTTTAGATCATCTCTCACTTATTGGATATTCAAATTGGTGGATACTATTTCACTAAAAAATAAATAGCTTGATGCAGGTTATTGTTATGAAGGATTTTGATTGTCATAGACATTAAAGGGTGGATTGGAGAGGTCGTATGTTAAGAATTCCTGCTGTCTACTCCTGGTTCTGATGTTACACCCCTCCATCTTCATAGGCCATTTAAGTATGCTACAGATTAAGCTGTAAATGTATGCTTAAAATTAAGCATGTGAGTAAGCTTCACTGAAGTTAATAGGAGTACTTGTGCTTAAGTACCACGTTGAACTGTGAGACAAGGTGGGCTAGGTAATATCTTTTATTGAACCAACTTCTGGCGAAAGAACCAAGTTTTTAAGCTAAACAGCTCATTTTGCTGTACTGCAGTCTGAATATTGCATGAGCTTTCATGGGAGAAAATCCCCCTTCTTCAGGCACTTGAAGATGGGGGACTTACAGAATGGGATTCTGACCATGAAAGCTCATGCAGTAAACAAATTTGTTAGGTTATGTCTCTACTGATGGTGTTAAAATTGCCACCGTTAGTGCCCTCTTCTGGGTATGATTGAGTGGTCTGTCAAGACTGTTCAATAGCTCTGGAGTTTGCAATAATAACTTCAGCCCTGTAAGTGCATAGCACTAAGGCGAATGAACGGCATTTCTGTTCACCTTAGTGCAGTGTGTAGGGGGTGGTAAGTTGGCATTAGTAAGGCCACAGGAGATATGCAAGCTGTTTTACGTACCTTGTGCATTTCCCTTCAACTGCGGCTGAAAAGTGCGTCAAGTGTAGACTAGGGCTTAGTCTTTAAAAGTGCCATAGGACTCCTTGTTTGTTTGGCTGAACTAGACCAACTCAGCTACCTCTTGGAACTTGAGGGATGAATAATAGCATTCAGTGGTTATATTTTGCATAGTGCTGTGAGGAGTGGTTTATTTTGTTTTCCTTCTAGCCTTTATAGAGGTATAATCTTAAAAGGTGTTGCAAATGGTTTCCAAGTGACTAATGATAATGAGAACCTGTGCATTTATCCTTTTGAATATAGCTGAGATTGTGTTATAGAAATAAAGAAAATGACTGTCACTCCATGGCATTTCAGTAAAGCCCTTCACAATAGCCTGTGGACGTGGGACAATCTGAGAACAAGAGCATCTGGTTCACAGGAGTGCAGCAGGCATGGGTGCAACAATAGGGCAGAAATAGAACAAGGTGAGATCAAAGCAAACAAGGCATTTGTGGTGTTTTTAAAAACTAACACATTTATTTATCGCATGAGCTTTTGTGGGTAGAATCCCACTTCATCAGGCACACGAAATGGAGGGTACAGTATGAAAGGGGATCTATAAATGCTCAGAAGGGTAAGTCACAAGGTCACTTCAGAATTATTTTGACAAACCAAGGAACTGTGGCATAACAGACAAGACGGCTAAAAGGAGAAAGCTCACTTTTGTGAGTTAAGTTACTTCAAATATTAAAGAATGTGTTGTAAACTGCAGCATCCTGGTGAAAGGAGAGGAGTGCAGAGGAAGATGTGCACAGGCTACTTTCTCCTAGGTGGCCTCTTTGTGGACCATCCCACCACTGGGAGGGAATGCAGGGTGGAAAGTTACTTCTTAAGTAAGACTAAAGTGGATGGGTGTGCATGTGTGTTCAGAAAATGTTGCCAAACCTGTTGGTAGGTCATGGCTGGAAAGGTGGTTTAAGTCTTCATGCCCTGGAATCCTCTTTCAAGCAGCATATAGCTCGTGGAGCACTATCAGGTAGCAGTAACTTAAGCTGAAGGGGAACATACCAACTTGTTTTAGGGTATTTCCAGTTTTCCTAGCATTACTGTGCCCATGGTGTACCTCAGCCAGGCCTTCTCGCACTGGAGGCTGCACAGGTGTGGGAGAATTCAAGAAAATCCTGTGTAGCTACAGCTTTAGCAATGATAAAAATCTCTTGGGAGCTATGTCTTTGTAGGTGTTCATGCAGCTCCCCAGCACAGTGAGGTGTTTGTGTCTCTTTATTATCATTATTGTGTTTTGGTTGTGGTAGTGCCTTGAGGCCACTGCCCTGTTGTGCCAGGTGCTGTCCCTTTCCAGTAAAGCTTATTGTCTAGCAATATAAACAACAGTAATGAATGCATCTTTCCAACCCCTTTTGTGGGGTGGGTAAGAGAGTATCTCTCACTGTTGCAAACACAGTCTGGTTCTGGACGTGTTTCCTGTGGGGCATGCACATTCTGTCATCCTCGTGACCTGGTCTAGGAATCTGGGAAGGTGGAAAGAAGATCAAGGACTTGCAGGTAGAGGGATTAATTACATTCCTGTGCAAGGTCCTGTATTTTGATGAACCCCAGATTTTCTTGGTGTGACTTTCATACAAAGCAACAAAGCTGTGTAGGGATAGGCTTCTTTATTCCATAGTGTCAGCACAGCTCTGCTAGTAACCAGAAACCTCTCCCATGTATGTCGCACACTTGCAGCCCAGCAGAGATTTCAGGACTGGAAGGTTCATGGCCCATCTGTGATTAGAATCTGCCCTTTGACGCTGTCCAGAAAAAATAGTAGAGAGTACAAGTCTTGTTACCCTTTATAAAGTAAACTGCTTACCATCCGTGCCATGTTATCCAGCCCCCAAGCCTTACTCCCTAAATGAGTTTAACCATATAACAAACTCTATACTCAAATTGTCTCCAGAAGTGTGCATTGGCATCTGTGTTTCTGCTGTTGCTGGCTTTGTTTCCGTGCTATTCTGACCTATTCATCTCTGGGTGGAAGAGAATGTGTTAGATGAGAGATTTATTTGTACATTCCTCATAGTTTAGTTAAGGGTCTAATTTGATGTGACATTTGCTAATCTGCCAAGACGACCGACTTCCAGTGGTTTTTCATATCAAGTTAAGTTTTGTTTGAAATAGATGACATTCTTCAAATATAGAAATTACAAAAGCCTGGATGACTGTTTACTGCTTTCTCTTGCACCTTTTTTTTTTTTTTTTTAAGTATGAAATGATTCCCTTTTGCCAGCTGGAAAGTTTCTAGAGTCCTGTTGTAAAATGGGGAACAGTTTCAAACCAGCTTTTTACTAATTAAGTTGGCAAATTAGCTAATTAGCTTTATTTAAAAGTTGGCATTGAAATTATATTTGCTTGATTAGAGCATTACTTCAGCACACCAGTTAAAACGACTGTTTAAACTTGGGAATCATCCTTGTACAGCATATCCAGCGGTGCTGACTTGTTTACTCCTGGGACGGTTTTTAAAGCAACTTCTGCAGAGCACAGATCTTCTTAAACTTGAGTGTTTGTTCTTAGTGCCCCATGTCTTGTGCTGAAAACATTGATTAGTTGTCAGAGATTGTTTCAGTGTGTGAGAGAGGGAGAGAAAATGTTGCCTACTTGTTACTAAGGAAAAGAGTCCAAAAGGCACCCCGATTTTAAGCAAACTTTAATATTAATTAGGGTTTAGAAGCAACTTCTTCAGTTGCCTTGTATTATGGGCTAAACTGAAGTCCCTGATTCTTAAGGAAGTGTTTGAAATACAAACGATGTGGCCTTTTTCTGATCAATTACAATGGACACCATCTGTACTAGGGTGCAGTAATCACAGTAGTGGAAGCTGTGGTTAGGAAAAGTCTAAGCAGGAGTCTAAAAGTCTAAATCTACACTAGCTATGAGAGAATTTTGATTATTACTAATGGTAACCCCCAACACAGCACTGGCTGCTGTAAAAGATGCAGACTAGGCGTAACGGCTGTCCTGAGAAGATGGGATTCCAAAAACACACAAAAGCAGACACAGTTAGACACTGAACCATGGTACTAGCTTGCAACATTGTTTGCTCATTTTTGTTATAACAGCAGTTGGAGGGGAGGCTGGTTGTGTTGGAACATTGAACCTGATTGAGTTTTGCTCTCAGATCCCCCAAAGACCTTGTGCAAGACACTCTGTGTATCATTTTCCCATCTGTAAAAAGGGGCCAATAATTTCTGCATTTGGAGTGTAAGCTGCTCAGGGTAGGAGCTTTCTCTCGCTAGGTATATAGGTGATAGCCAGCATAATAGGGTCCCTGGGTGATTTCTGTAATAATAATGTGGTGGCATCTTCAATTTTCAGTGGCTCAGGGAAGAAATAATCACAACAAGGTAGAAATGTCATCTGAGTTAAGTCTGAAAGAAGTTAATGGTGCTAGTCTACTTTGCTGGATTGGAGGCTTCATAGGCTCAGTCTTTTGTGTCCCAGCTTGTATTATATTAACTTTTTACTTTCATTTACATTCTGCGGCTTAATTTCTGAATGAAGAGTGAGGGCTAGATTTTTGGTCTTCTGATGTACAGCTGATAGTCTTGACCTTTTGAAGTGAATGCGCTTGTGCTGCTTAACAAAAGCCAGTGTAAGGGTCATGCTCTCTCCCACCCTCTGGCGCCCATTGTGCAAGCCCATTGCAGACAGACTCTGTACCTTCAACATTCCTGTTTGGGGCCAGAGAACAGCACATTTTATGCCCTTGTGAAAGGAGAGGGATCAGTAAGGAATTTCTCTGGAATTAGCAAAACATTAGTTGCCTGCTGGTGGTTTTGTTTTGGCTTGAAGTCAAGACCGATTGCAGTATGCACTCTCTGGTTTGACTGGCAAAAAGGGCTTAAAAGAAAATGTATCAGTGACTCAAAGCTGATTCGCAAATCTTTGTTTTTAACATTTATGTCAAGGGTAATTTGGCAGAAATCCTGATGAGATGTTCACCAGCTAAATTACTCCATTTTGGCTTTAGCTATTAACTGCCTACATTTTTCAATCACAGTGAATTTAGGATTAAGCACTTCCTTTGATAATGGCAAGAGAAACTCGGGGGGGTAGAGGGAACATTTATATCTAGTCTTTGTTGGGATTTAAAAACAAACCCAACCAACCAACCAACAACAAAAAACCAACCCCTTCAGGGTCAGCTTCCTTCCTAAAGGAAGTTTTAATAACTGAATAATGACCTAAACCACTTTGGAAGTTCCGAGCCTCAGCTCTGATCTTTGACTTCTTCAATGCTATCACACTTGTGACTTGTGCTCTACAACCATTACAAGGATACTCCTTTCTCATTGTTTTCTATCTTCAAGTGTCTGACAAAGTAGGATTTTCTCCCTTACATCTCATGCAATAAATAAATGTTAGTTTTTAGAAGTGCCACAGGACTTCTTGTTTGTCCTCTCTCCCTGTTGATGATGTGTAGTTTTAAATGATTATGAAAAATATGGAGTGGGTAGTTTATTTTTTCATTTTGCTCTGGTCAGAATGCCATGTTTTGAAGAGTTTTTCTTCCAGCTGATGCCTGGATCAGCCAGAGATGTTGGTTTACATGTTCGTATTCTGATGGCACGGCTGTATCTTTGCTCAGGTACTGCATAATTAACTGAGAAAGCATACTGTCTGAGGGATGGCATACTAGGTTCAGTATGTCCACAGCCTATTATCAACAAGCATAGTTAGATACACACACAGGCCAGTGATTTTATTTATTGGGGTGCTTAGATGTTTTGTTGGGGTCTTTAATTTCCATCACTTTTTCTAGTTAGGTGGCCAGACAGACCAAAAAAGGTGGAGGCAGTTAAAGCTTCAGAGCTTAAGCTGATCTCTCATGGGTCAATCAACCCCCTACTATGTCAGGCTATTACACTTTCCCTTATGGACTATGAGGTTGATCCAGTCTGGAAAGTCCTATGTATGTTTGTTTCTCTCTCCCCCTGCCCTCCCTCCCTCCCTTTCCTTAAAAAAAAAAAAAAAAAAACCCACACACACCACACAACACCACACTTCCTGCTCACTACTATCCTGCTGTTTATGGAGTTAATTTCCTTACCAGAAAAACATGTCAGAACAGGAATCTGAAATGATGCAAGTTGCAGAAGCATGCAACAGAGATGTATTGTGAAACAGCAAAAGCTGATCTCATGGCTTACATGCCACATATTAAAAGGCAAATATACACATACTGTGAAGACCTGCTCAGTCAGTAGGGAAGTCAAACCCTGAAGACCACCCTCTCAAGTGGAGTAGCGCTGAGTTGGTAGGAGGCCATTTCCTATGGACTCAGTACACTGAAGACACCATGGTAAGTAGGCCATTGAAAGTTGAAGGGAAATAACGCTAGTAATTTTACATAATTTGTGTATCTCCCTTCAGCTGCTGCTGAAAGCTGCTTGCAGCGTAGACCAGAGCAGAGTTTCTTTGCTTAACAAACTTGATTTCAAATCTTTAATGCAGCTGCCTCATACCCAGTCATTTTTATTTCCCAAGGATAGGTAGGATGAGCTTTTCATAAGCATCAACAGAGCCTCCTGTATCCTTGGCGTGTTTTGTCTCATCTGTCTAGCAGAATTCCTTGAGGAGACCAACAAGCATGTGGACAAGGGTGATCCAATGGATGGAGTGTGCTTGGATTTTCATAATGCCTTTGGTAAGGTCCCTCACTAAAGGCTCTTAAGCAAATTAAGTTGTCATGAGATAAGAGGCAAGGTCCAGTCCTCAATCAATCAGTAACTGGTTAAAAGACAGGAAACAAAAGGTGGGAATAAATGGTCAGTTTTCAGAGGGGAAAAGTAAATAGTGGTGTCCCCCAGGGATCTGTACTGGAACTGCTACTGTTCAATGTTTTCATAATTGATCCGGAAAAAGGAATAAACAGTAATGTGGCAAATTTGCAGATGATAACAAAACTATTCAAGAGAGTTAAGTCCAAAGGAAACTAAGAAAAGTTAACAAAGAGATCTCAGTTTTCTGGGTGACTGGGCAACAAAATGGAAGATGAAATTCAATGTTGATACATGCAAAGTAACACACTGGAAAACATACTCACAACTATACACAAAATGATGGGGTCTCAGTTAGCTGTTACCACTCAAGAAAGAGATCTTGGAGTTATTGTGGATAGTTTTCTGAAAACATCCACTCACTGTGCAGCAGCAGTCAAAACAGTTAACAATGTTGGGGATTGTTAGGAAAGGGATACAGTAGATAAGACAGAAAATATAGTATTGCCTCTTTTATAAATCCATGGTGTGCCTGCATGTTGAATACTTCAGGCAGGTCTAGTCACTCCATCTCAAAAAAGATGTATTGGAATTGGAAAAAGAACGGAGAAGGACAACAAAAATTATTAGGGAGATGAACCAGCTTCCTTGTGGGGGAGAGGGAGAGAGAGAGACTGAGATTTTTCATCTTGGAGAGGGAAGATATGCTAGAGGTCTATAAAATCATGTCTGATGTGGAGAAAATTAATAAGAAAGTGTTATTTATTCCTTCTCATAATGTAAGAACTAGGGTCACCAAATGAAGTTAATAAGCAGCAGGTTTAAAACAAAAGGAAGTATTTTTTTCAGTTGGTGTGCACTGAACCCCTGGAACTCTGCATAGGAGATAAAGTAGGTGATATAATGGACCACCTTGCCAAACTGACATGGAAGTCTGACCCCAGCTGTACATTTAAATAACAGTTGGTTTAACCTGATTATATTGGAGATGACAGAAGTTCACTTTTTTTTGGCTTAACTATGTTGTCATATACTGAATCACTGTCTCGCGTCTTGTGTTCCTCATGTTCTTTTGCTCCTCATTATAATTAGACTGAGGAGCTCTGAAAGGAAATTAAGGAGAGGGAGAAGGAGAAGTAGAATACAGGATGGGTTTAATATCTGTTACAGTTGCTTGATCAAGTAAATAACTATACCTGAATGCTGTCTGGTAGCCTGCAAATTTCTTGACCAGTTAAATCAAAAGCCTGTCTCTGCTTTACTTTGAACAATTATTATTGTTCTAGTATCTGTTTGGCAATGCAGTTTTGTTTTTCATACCAGCTTAGCAGTCCATAGATGGGAAATTTGGAATCCAAGAGAGACTTCAGAAACATCTGACTTCAAAGATTCTAGCAGAATTGTTGTTTTTCCTGATGTGGAGTTAATGTCACAAGCTTCTATTTGTTCTTATTATATCATGGACATCTGCAGATAGTTGGATAGCACTGGCCTCAACATCATATGGACAAATACATCTCTGTTAGCATTAAAAGAGGTTGTTCAGTGCTTTCACTAACTGCTTCTTGAAGAACAATTCCAGAAAAGAGACGCTGCAAAATAATTCAGGTTGGACCTGCCAAAGTGATGGTTGCAAAACGTAGAATGTTTGGATTCCAAATTGAAAGCGGCTGTTTAAAATATTTAACCAAATCTATTTGGTTAAGTATCTATTCATAATTCAGTTACTGATGTAGTTGATTCTGTTAGATTGGTTAGTAGCATTGCATTTTGTCTGACAGCACAGTGCAGTGGCGTTTACCAGAGCTGCAGGAGAGACGCAAAAAGACCGACTTCCATTTTTCTAATCATTGCAAGGAATTAAATCGCTGTTAATTTTTTTTATTCTTTTTTCTCTCAAGCTGATGCAATTGCATGCCGCCTTGTCTGGAGACTAGGTTTTTAATTGTGACTTCTTGGGTTAATTCTGAAGGTTATAATATACAGGAATTAAAGTCTGGTTCCCTTGTCTGTAAATGGTTTGTGAATTCTCTTAATCAGCACACATTGTGTCGACTTCTGGCTGTTTTTAAGAAAATGTGTTTATTACTGCATATATGGTTGTGAATTCTAATAACTACTACTTGTAACAAAATAACGAGATTAATTTTTCACTAGGGATCTGCCTTTTTTCTTCATAATGAGAAAGGGAAGCAAAAACTGTCTTTAAAATGGTACAATATATGGATCAGTAGAGGGTCTAAAATATGCTCCAAACAGTGGTGGTGTCTGATAGCCTAGTCACTGATGAATGTGGCTGAGGAGAGAGGGAAAAGACATCTTATGATTTGATCCAAAGCATTGGGAATAAGTGTTGGTGTGGAACAAACATGTTAGCTGGTGGATTGCCTACTTAACACATGTTCAAAAATTTAATGCAGTCATAATGTTCCCATTCAATTTTATTTGTTGTTTAAGGCTTACATAGTCTGTTTTAAGAATAGCAGGGTATCCAAATATTATCCATTTGGTTGCCATTAATAATAAAAGGCCTGGAACCAAATTCAATCAAGTGAATGATAGAAATTCAATTTTATTTTTGAAGGTGTTTCAAACCTGCCTTCTGAGATAGCTAAGTCCTCAACGATGGACTGTGTAAGAGAGAGCTTGTGTGGAAGAAAGGACTCTTACCAGGAAATGTCTCAGTCCAGACTCACTCTAGTCTGACTGGTATAGGGCTATCAGACACCAAAGCCTGGAAAGGAGGAGAGGGAAATATGAAAAGGAGGACATTGGAGGACACATGGAGAAAATGTAGTACTACTGTAATATTCTTCTGTTTTTAGGAGGCCCTGGAATGCTTTCCCCTAAAACTAAGGTATTCCGTGGCATTCCAGCATACTTTGACTTCTATAAGTAAAAAGCCAGACAAAATCATGGATTTTAAAATGCCTGCCCAGATGGAGGATATGAAGGTAAAAAGGAGGACATGTCCTCCTTTTGCCTGACATCTGGTAACCCTACACTGGTATCACCACAATGAATACACACAATCCATGACTCTTATGTTGACTGCTCAGAGTTGCAGTTTATGCAGCTGTCTGTCTCTCCACCCATCTTTTTTCAAGTTCTGCAATAGCATTGTAGAGCTGTCATTTATATTCAGCTCTCACTAACCAATGTCTGAGGAGAGTTGTGCTGTTTGATGGCATTTATGTATCAGTGTTTCTTTTTTAAGAGAAACTTGTGAGACACATTCAGGATCAGGATTTCACAGTGCTAGGTACTGTAGGCATGTGAACAAACAACTAGGCTTGAAAGGTTTAGTGTTCTGTCTGTAAATTTTGGTAAACATCGGTTTCACTGTATATAAGCACAGCAACAAAAAATATTTCAGCTCAAAAAAATTTAAATTTATAGATCAGCACAGTAGGAAAAAGGCTGTTTTATTTGATGTGTGGATATTTACTTTGATCACAGTGACATGCTGCTGATAATTTTGCGCTTTGACAGCTATAAATTAACTTTCTGAATCTTAACATCTGTCCTTAAATAATTGTCTGACTCTCACCATAAATTCCTGCTATTCTGAAAACTAAAACTCTTTTAAAGGCTTCTAAACTAGAACTTTGTACAGATGTGAAAATTTAATTCCATTAAAATAGAAATAGCTTCTTGCAAATATATTGATATTTTCTGTTGAATTTATGAAAAAAAAATCAGATTCTTCTAAGACTGCAAATAGTCCTTAGCCTAGAAAGCTCACAATTGTGTGTATGTGAATGTTTCTGTAAATAAAGGTGTGCATTCTTGGATCTCAAGGTAAACATGACAGGTATGAATGGAAACTCCCACAGTAGATGGTGACAGAAACTGAGTGGGTGACTCATTTAGGAATGCTTTGAGTCATTTCCAAACCATTTCACCAGCACATGATCATAGGAAGCGCTGAGCTACCAGAGCCAT
Organism: Podocnemis expansa; assembly: GCA_007922195.1. Lineage (NCBI taxonomy): Eukaryota > Metazoa > Chordata > Testudines > Podocnemididae > Podocnemis > Podocnemis expansa. Next base: position 6,639,214 of record ML681973.1, on the reverse strand, counting down.
CTGTTTTGGATGTTTTCTTTTGGATGCCCTATTGCCATTGTCAGCTGTTGGTAAAATTATGAGTCGCAGCCCTGAAAATCGTGGGATTTAAATGGTGAAGGGTTTTGAGCTTGTAGGGTTTCTGTAGGAGGGAGGGGGGAATAAGCTTATCTATCACCCGGAGAGCTAGGCATGTATTGTGTGTGTGAATACGCTATAAGGAAAGGAGACAGTGACTGTGGAATCAGGTGATTCCATACTCTGATGGTTCTGATTAAAGAGAAAGAAAGAAAGCAATTGCATGAACTGGTACTGCAGTGGATACAACATTAAAAAGCATGTCCGGGCCATTAGGAGGAATAGGTTGACTAATACATGTGTCCTGTTCAGTTTCCAGTTGGATTATTACAGTCCCTTTGCAGCCAAGTGTTCTCCTCCTTCCCAGAATGGTTGCCTAATATTGCTATATGTTGTAGAACCATTTGCACATTGTAACGTGGGATGGGTATCCACTGGTCTGTGGCTTATGAAGAGGTTCTTGTACAGTCTGTATTTCAATTGAAGAAGTTGATCCTATAGAAATGTTTTCCAGGAGGAGTTTAATTGATGTCTGTGTGATTACTAAGGAGAATTTACCATGTATGTAATTATAATTTTGTAAAGTGTTTTGTTTTTGGTTCCTTTCAGGTGAAGGGTGGGAGGGAGGCGGTGGTTCCTAATGGATAGAGCACTAGCCTGGGACGTGGGAGACCTAAACTTTCTTCCTGGGTTTGGCACCGACCTGTCCTGTGGCCTTGAGAAAGTCACTTCTACTCTCTGCATCAGTCACCTCTCCAGTGAAATGGCCATAACGACTCTGACCTCCTTTGTAAGGTGCTTTGAGATCTGCTATAAAGAGCTACTGAGAGCTAGATATTGTTATATAATTGCACAATGTTTGTTGTTTATTACAGCAGAGCCCTTCAGTTTCTGAAGGAGATCTTTGTTTTATTTTAGGCAGCGTATCCTATAATGCTCCTCTTACAGGAAAACTTTCACTCTTACCCACATAAATATATTGTACCCCCCAGTTTTCCCAGGTATACTGAGTTCTGCAGCACAAAGCATGATACTCAAAATCAAGGCCTAACAAAAACAAAAGTGTATTTCTATTTGATTTGTGCTCCACTCTGGAAATCTTCTGCCATTACTACTCATTGTCAAATGAAAATCAGTGCAAAATGTCCAGAGCAGAAATGTTAAAAATCACCCCCAGCCCATAGAGAGATCCCTTGATGAGAGATGCAATAGCCATGATGCACTCCTTGGACTCTGTAATAAAGGAAAAGCTGCCTTCAGTATCCAAGGCTAACTGTATCCTGTCAAATTCCTCCTCCCCCTTCCAATAAATCTGCAACTTAGTATTTCTGAAGGTTTAGTAAAAGCAGAAATAAATATAGAACATTTTACTGCAATTGAGACCCCATAGAGCCATTCATTATCCTTTCCTCTCCTTTTCAGACTGGCTAATAGTTGCTTAGTGCTCACATTTCATGGCATGAGAGCTTTTTAGTTTTGATTCTCTGCTTCTCTTGCCCTGTTCCCTTCAAACTTCATATAAAGATCTTTACATTTTTGGGCAGAGCTACAGTTTTGTCTACCATGTAACTGTATGGACAGCTAATAGTTCAAGATGGACATCCTTAATTTCTTATGGTACTGCTGCCATTTAGCATATTCCCTTAAACTCAGTCCACCCTATTAAAGTATTGATTGGCTGAAATTGTGGTCCTATCAGATTTGATTTTGGGGGTTGGGGGAAGTAGAGTGAGTTTTATATCTCACTAGCTAGTCCAGTGCAGTTATTCTTGCAGCTTTGTGCTTGTGAACATTTTAAGTCGTCTTTGAGGACAGGTTGGGTGAGGCAGTAAAGAAAACTGTGGTGGGGAGTATGAATCACTGAGGGCTGGTCACCATTAGAAAGCGTTTGTCAATACAGCATAGCCTGGGAAGAGAGCATTTTTTGCAGAACTTGTATCCATTCCCCAAGTCAACGAAGCTGTATTCGTAAGAGCTTTAGAACGGGTGCCATTGTACTGGTATAAAGAAATATTTGCCTTTATGCTTGAGCTTTCTGTCTATAAAAAAACAAAAAAAACCCCAAACCATTAGTGGACTGACATTACTACTACTAGGATAAAACTTGGTAGACCTGGCCTAAGTTGAAAAGATTGATTCCTGCATACACTTAAAGGGTGTAGCTCTGGAGGGGTAGCCCTGTTAGCTGGGGTGTGGCCCCAAAAAAGCATTTGGAGCCTCTCCCCACCCCTGATTTGGCCCCAGGTCCTGCTGCTGCTGCTTGCCCCAGGTTCCTGGCTGGGGTCAAGTATTCCAGACCTTTAATCGTTCTTGTTGCTCTTCTTTGGACTTTGCCCAATTTGTCCACATCTTTCTTGAAAATTGGTGCCCAGAACTGGATACAGTACTCCAGCTGAGGCCTAAACAGCACGGAGTAGAGTGGAAGAATTATTTCTTATGTCTTACAATATTCCTGTCAATACATTCCAGAATGGTATTTGTTTGTGGGTTTTTTTTTTTTTTTTTTGTTTTGCAATAGCCTAACATGGTTGACTCACATTTAGCTTGTGGTCCACTATGGCAGTCAAATCCCTTTCCACACTAATTTAAACAACTCCACTCTTGCTGTCTCTGACATACAGATAATGCTCCTTCACTGGCAACTAAACATGGTTGTAGTGAGGATAAAGCCCTGTTTATTGAGGTGATGGCTTTTTAAAAAAGGCTTTAGAAAAGGCAAAGCAGTGTCTGCTTTCATCACTGTTTGCAATCCCAGCAATTGGAATCGAGGAAAATAAATATGAGCGGTACAGATTGAAGTAAATAATGAGGCCTCAGTGGGGTGAAATTGTACCTAGCATTTATTCCAACGGTGAATTTTGTATGTAGATTCACTAGCAGTGAGAAGTATTTTAAATTCTGTTGCTTCTGATGTAAACATCCCTTTGGGCCTTGGTCATATGAGGAGCTGCCTACTCTTTGTAAACTTTCTGACAGCAAGCAAACACAATATGTCATTTAAAGTATCAGAAGGCTAATATAAACTTATTTTGGAAAAACACATTATTTTCTGCTTCTCTTGACTTCTGGGAGTTTTTCATTATTGTTGGCTCACTGCTGCTATTTTCTGTTGTTAAATTACTGGTGTAACACATGATAGTGAAGGATAAATGCGACTGGTTGTGGGCTGATGTGCACAATTTTCCCTGCACTCATCTGCTACTGGCCCATAATTAATATGCTCACTATTCCTGCTGTGTATCATATGGTGACAAGCCACGCCCCAGATCTGGTCTGGTGTACTGCTGTGACCCCTCAGTACCTGCTCATGAACCCCAATTCACTCTGCTTTGCAAAGTGACCACTAACTCGTGAGTCAGTCCCAAGCAGTGGGTGTATGCCCTCTGGCTACTCGAGGGACAGTCCCCAAGTGAGCACCCCCAGCCCTGGTTACCTCACTGGGAGCCATTTTCCTACAGGGATTAGGACCCACTCCCAGTCACCATACACTCAAGTCTGTCCATTTAACAAAGAAATGGATCATTCCCAGCCTTCTTCATTCACACCATCTAAAGATTACATAGCTTTAGATAAAACAATTCTAAGTGAGAAAATGGCCAATGAAGGCAGAATCACAATATAAATGAGTCAGGCAGGAGTGACCACAGGGAAATAAAAGGTAAAACACACATACTATCCTAATATCTTTACTTAAACTGACCTCGTTGTCCAAGTTTATGCTCAAGGTGTTCAGCTGCCATATGTTTGTACAGCCAGTCTCTGCCTGAGACCAAGCAGGCCTTAAATCTTGCTTGGAGTTGCTTCAAGAAGGAGGTTCTCTGGCCAAAACCCCCCAAACCCTCCAAGTGTCTCTGCTTCCAAACCCCCTCAACCCCTCACTTTCTGGGCAGAGGTGATCCCTTTGTCTGGTTTGAGCCAGGGACCTCAATTAGCAGATAACATAGAGTCATAGGGCTGGAAGGGACCTGAGGTCATCTAGTCCAACCCCCTGCTAAAGCAGGGCCACTCCTGCTAAATCATCCCAGCCAGGGTTTTGTCCAGCCAGGGCTTAAATATCTCCAAAGAAGGAGATTCCACCCACTCCCCAGGTAACCCATTGCAATGGTTCACCACCATCCTCGTGAGAGAGTTTTTCCTAATATCCAACCTCAACCTCCCCAGCTGTCTTTGTTTCCTCCTCTGGGTACTTGCTTGCTCACAGCTGTGGCTATTTACATGCTGCTGCAAGAGAGTTTTCCTGTCTCCCAACCCCTGAGCCGTGGAAAATGTGTTACACTTCTATGCATGTGCATGAGGCTGCAGGAAGCATGATATAGAATAGGTCGTGAGCACCCTTAAAGAAACCTTGCATTGAATAATTGGCATAAAAATGTACAATCATAGTGCATAAGTGAACATAAAAATCCTATGGATCATAACCCAGGGTACACAGATGTGCATCCGGTGACACCTGTCCCTTAGCAAATCCTTTTGCCAGTGTTGTGTGGTGATAATGTGAAGTGAACATCACATCCTTGTTTCTAAGGGCCTCTGTACACTAAGTTTTTGGGCCAGCTATAGCTTGAGCTAATTATTGCCAATTAACTTGAGTTCACTGAGGGATGAAGTGGGCCGAGTAATATCTTTTATTGGATCAGTTTTTGTTGGTGAGAGAGACAAGCATTCAAGTTACAGAGCTGTTCCTGAAACCAATAGAAGTTGGTTCAATAAAGCTATTACCTCACACAGCTTACCTCTCCAATGTCCTTGGGCCAGTGCATCTACACTACCACTCCATACAAGAGTTGAGATACCGAGACATAAATGCAGATGTAGGAACTCACTAACAGTTGAAGTGTGTTTATATACTTACTTTATGGGGTAAGCTCTATGATTGTGGAAAATTTTATAGAAAGGTATGAAAATGGACAGAATCATTTTTGGTCTGCTGTTATTGAATTAGGTAATTGATAGCATGTATATTTTCCAAAGATCTGTCTGGCCAATGTCAGCCAACCTTGCCAGCCCCAAGCCGTTGCTTTTTAACTGCATAGCCTTGAGATTAGTTTGCCAATGATGGACCATCATCTGGAATAATTTTGGTAAAACTAATTCTATGCAGGCATTCATAGATTCCAAGGTGAGAATGGACCATTGTGATCCTGTAGGCTGGCCTCCAGTATAATATGAACTGTAAAACTTCCCCAAAATAGTTCATAAAACAGATTTTTTTTTTTAAATCCACTCTTGATTTAAAACCAGCCAGTGATGGAAAATCCATCACAACCACTGATAAACTGTTCTAGCAGTTATTTATTCTCATGGTTAAAAACTTCTGTCTTTGTCCAGCTTTAACTTCCAACCATTGCCTGATATAATCATGATATATCCTTCTTTGCTGGATTGAAAAGCCCTTTTATTAAATATTTGTTGCACTTAAAACAGTGTTTTTCTTCAGATGCAGAGAAGGTTTAATAGTGAGGAGAAAAGAGGGGTATAAATATACAATGAGTGTAAGAAATGCTAACATTTCTTGGAGCCGCTGGGTGAATTCATTTGCAGAGAAAGGGCTCTAGGTGATGAATGAGTTGATGGGGATGAATGGCTTTTTCTTGGTCACCTGGATCTGTGACTTAAATGCAAGGTAATGTACTATCCTTGTTTGATGCATTGTTAGTGTATGTTGCTTTCTGGGTTGACTGAAGAGTTGAATATAAGGGGTGCCTATCATGGTAGAGTTCCCTAGATAATTTTTGAGGTTTCATTTGAAATTTTGCCATAGAGATGTAAAGGAGTTATTGAAACACAAAGCATTCTTTTCTGTTTGGAGCTACAACTTGTGTTAGCAGAGGCACAGGGGCTGCTCACTAAAATGTGTAATTGCTGCTCAAGTACAGAGGAGTTTTTTATTTATAGTGGTGTCCTGTCAGCATGTTAGAAATTAAACCCAAACCCTTCAATGTCAATAAGTGTTTTGTTTATCACTGTAAACATTTGTCAGCATAACAGCCTGCTGTCTGCTGCTGGTAATAAATGCCTGGTGTTCCTGTGAGAATATATAGCTTTCTTCAATAAGATTCACTTAATGAAGAATGAACAGCACAAGCTGCGAAAATGGCAGGATCCGTTATTTTTATAAAATGGTAGTAAGTGATGTAGAGTGAAGTAACATGGACCACAGAAGGATGCATCATAGCCCAACTTGACGGAATGTTCTGATTAAATGAAAGTGAACCTGCTTGGGCAGTTCTGCTTTCTTGCAGTTATTTTAGAGGATGCATTTTTTAAAGAAAACAGTTCTCTGTATAAAACAAGCTTGTAAAGTAATACTTGGACACCTGGTGTGCAGAATAAGCTGTTAGCCAGGCCTACAGGGTGAGAAAGGGAAGCATGAGTTTGAGCTAATAGCATGTTGAGAATTAATGGCACCCAGGAGACTTAAGTTTGGTTACAAGGCAAAACAATTTTCCTTCTCGAATCTCTGCCCTCTTTTTATCTGAATGCATGGGGAATGAGAGAGACTGAGCCTTTGAAAGTGGTGATCAGCTGGTATTTCATAGCTTCTTCAGATATAATTGAAAAAGCAAGCACACCAAATGAAGTCTGTTAAATCAAAGCTTTGCTAGGATAAATATAGGTCTGATGGATGTTCTGTTGTAAATTACTGATTTACTGGAAATTACTGGTGGTTGTCAGCAGGTTGTCAGATGTTGCTGTGACATCTGTATCCACGTTGATACCCTGTACCCCATGTTCACCCCCCTGTTATATGGTTGGTATACTGGGTACAAATCATGCCTTGAGGTATCGTTTGAAAGCTCATGATCTGCTGAACATAATTATTCTTGTAAAATGTGTGGCAGCTTTGTATGTACAATTATGAGACTCCACTGTATAATGGTGTTTTTCTTGTAACATGTTACAAGGTTAGAAAAACGGGCCCCACACTAGATTTTCAGAGGAAGATACTTTCATGACAGCAGGGTGCTAAAGAATCATTACCTGCTTACCGGTTGTTCCAAAGGGGTAGCCTTGTTAGTCTAGTTAACAAAACAAGCAAGGAGTCTGGTACTTTTAAAGATTAAAAAAATTATTTGATGAAGTGGGATTTTCTCCCATGAAAGCTCATGCGATAAGTAAATTTGTGAGTCTTTAAGTGCCATGGGATTCCTTGTTTGTTGTTATCTGCTTCACCAGAAGAGAGTTGGAAACGAGAAATTTAGAGTTCACCTGAAGGACATTTGGCAGCTCATGTATGCTGTGGAGTTCCCTGACCCAATATTTAGCAAAGGTTTTTTTTCAAGGGTTAGATTATAAAAATAGGGGGAAATGTCTCTAGCCATCCTCTCCTCTGCATCTTCTATCCCTCTGCTCATAACATTAATGAATATCTGCAGAAAACTGAATTAAGAGAAGTGATCCCAGCCCGAAAGGAAATCCAGCTGTGAACTGAGAAATTGCCTGCAAGTATCTGGTGTGGTGTGGATGATGTTTGCTTCAAATTTTACTTTGTTGGCTCAAGTTCAGAAATTAGTTTGTGGTTTTGTCTTTTTATTTCTTTTATACCCACTTCTGACTTCTATGCCTTAACACTTAAAATAATTTAATCTGTCTTTCTCTAGTTAATACATTTATTTGTTGTAAATTGTGCCTTTCATCGAGGCTAGATTTGAAAACTTCAGAAGAGAGAGAATCCTCCAGTTCCTTTGGTAGTTTGTTCCAAGGTTCAATCACAGCCACTGGTAAAAATGTTTGCAGTCTTTCTAATTTGAATTTGGCTGGGAGCACAGCTACGATACAGTCAGAGGTAAAGTAGTAGCACATGTAGACATATCTGAGCTAGTTTTAAATTAGGTAAAACAAGCAAGGAGTCCTGTGTCACTTCGGCACTTCTGAAGACTAACACTTTTGTTTATTACATGCGATTTCATGGGAGGAAATCCCCCTTCATGAGATGCTTTGAAGATAGGATGTCTGCAGTCTCAACTTCAGTTGCGGGATAGATACACCCTGACTTGAACTTCCAGTCATTGGTTCGTGTTATGCCTGCCTCTAATTCTTGCAGAGTTTTGAAGGGCATAAATCTGACATCAGAAATCATGTTCTAAAACCGGTGGGTGAACAGTTCAATCTTTCTGATCACTCCACTGACAATTTACTAATTGTGGTGCTCAGGCAAATGAATAACAGCCCAAGGGCTTCAAAGAGAAGCTGCAGAGCTTTAATTTATTTGCAAATTTGACCATGTTGCTTCAGGTCTAAATAGGGACTTTGGGTTTTTTTCTCATTAGAACAGATGATTTGACCTCATCTTCCTCTATATGCTGCTTTGATTTGCTGTTACGGTATGACTTGATCCCATGACTTACACTTCCCTGAATTTATTTCCTCCCTTTCTGTAAGTTTCCCCCATCTTCAGAGCATCTGACAAAGTGGGATTTTCACCTAAGAAAGCTCATGCAATAAATAAATCTTAGTCTTTTTAAAAGTGCCAAAGTGGCACAGGACTACTTATTTGTTTTAATTGTTGCAGCTTGATGCCGTTTCTGAAAAGACTAAACAGAAACAAATACAGTGAATTGGTAGAAAAGACAGAGGTTTCCAAAGACGACGTCACCTGTAGGAAATGTACAGATATTTATTCCCTTGTATAGGTATTTGATGATAAAAGGGTGAGAATGTTCAGATGATTTCTGTCTTACTTTATGTTGGCTCTTGATCATTTATCATGTATTGTGATTCAGACTAAATGATGAATAATCATCCTGCATAGGGGAAATCACTGAAGTTGTCCATTATTATTTGTGGATTTAAGGCCAATTTCCAAGAGCTTTGAAGTGGGATTTTCTAAAGCACTCAGCATTACTCACCTGAAGTCATAATGATGTTTCCTCTTGATTTTAGTGGGTGAAGTGTCAGACCAGCTCTTGGCACTTTTGAAAATCCTTCCTATGATGTCTGAAGAGAGTGGGGGAAAGTACCATATCCTATTGCAATTGTAAATCAAACATACTTAAGGCACAATAGGCATTTGACATGTGGAGCCTCTGAAATTGTATTGATGAGAGAATGAGACCATACAGGAGAGCTACAGCTGTGGAAACTAGAAGAATGTTATGATAGTGCTAGAAAAATTTCCAGATTCCAAATATTGCTACCATCAGGCCCAAATTTAGCATCTTTACATTAACTAGTGCCCTAAGCCACATATGATACCAGTGGGCTTACAGTGCAGTTCAGCATGAACAAGGCCAGTAAATGCCGATGCACTGACTTCCAGCTAAATTAAAATCATTTAAATTCATAGCATGAAAATATCAAGGGGGTAGGAAAAATGGCTCATAATAAAATGTTACACGGCAGTTTTGGACTTTGGCTGGGGAAATCTTACATTTTGTCTTGAGGAGTTTAATATGTGGTGGATAAGTAAAGTAACATGCAGCTTTTATAAAGAAAAGGTGATGTATTATCTCCATACAACTCTTTTGTGCCACAGAATTAAAAAGTAACAAATCTCCTATACCTGCTGTTCAGTTTTATAAATAATAACTTCACCTAGCTTTATGTCAACAGGGGTTAATGAGTGTCTTATTTATTCATTTAGAAGCTTCTGTTTTCCAGTGGTCTGTTGTCTTACAGTGAATTTGCATTTATTCCCAAGCCATTGCTGAAATTTTATGCTTGAACCATGGGCTACAGGTAAATCATACCAGAAATACCAGAGCATAGTAAATCTCTACTCACTGGTAGTTAATCCTGCAGATGACAGAGATCCAGATTATTTGTAGAGCCTGCAGATCCGCAGGTATCTGCATCCGCGGATGTGGCCGTGGGTAACTGCAGACCCATTGCTGCAGATTGGTTTGTGGATGTGGATTCTATTTTTATCTGCCCAGGGTGTGATCTGGCACTGCAGCTGCTGTTCTGATCGCTGTCATCAGCATACAGGAACAAGGAAGCGCTCCAGCCAGTCCTAGCTCAGCTGTAATTGTGGTCTGCCAGCCAATCAGAGCCCTAGTCACAGCAGGCTGGGGATTAGAGAGTCACTGCTTGCTGTCAGCCACCCAGCCAGCATGCTGGCCTTTGACTGGCTCATTCCTGCTGACTTCTCTGCCCACTTCTTCCTTTTCTTGCTTGCAGTTTGCATGTCACGCTGTCTATCAGAGATTTCATTGGTGGCCAGGAAAATCTGATTGACAGCACAGCTTGCGAATGATAAACAAGAAGAGGAAAAAGTGGGTGTGACCCCTGTGGGGAGTGAGCCAATCAAAGGCTGAAATGCTGACTGTGAGCCTAAGCTCAGTTGCGGATGCGGTTATGGGTGTAGATAAAACCTGGCATGCATATTGAGGACCGGACAGATACTATCACTGAGTGGATGTGGATCCACAGTTTTGTATCTGCGCAGGGCTCTAGTTATTTGATTTAGGCAAGATTTGTTCTCTGCCTTCTTCAGCTGATGCCATGCAATTCTGATAGCTTGTTGCTGGGGTGGGCAGAAGCTGAACTGCATTGCAGGCAATTTTTAAAGTTGACACTTGGAGAAGGGAGAGGGCACCAACAGGGAAGAGCGTTTCCTTGCTTTTCTTCCTTGTTCTGCTATTCCTTTGTCACAGAGTAACCCTGGGCATCTGGTTTAACATTTTTCTCTTAGCTGCCCCCATGGCCATCCTTGGGGAGGGTGAGTGGGGCTGCCTGCTCCCCTGCCCCGGTGCTTTTGGCAAGCTGAAGGCAAGGGGTGGGGCAGGAGCACTGAGGCCGGCCTCTGGGCTGTCCTGTCCTGTCCCATCCCATGCCCAGGGCGGATCATCCAGGCCAGGCATGGGGCAGGAGAGTGGAGCCTGGCCTCTGGCCCAGCGTGCCCCCCCCCCCACCTCCACGCCGCTTGGGGAGGCCGCAGGGGTCCCCAGAGAGCTCTCCACCCCATGGATGGCCCTGGCTGCCCCATGTGTAAAATGGGGTGTGATATCCTGAGTCTTGGCCTTTGACTGAAGTGAATATCATGGGGAAAGGTTTTCAGAGCCACACAAAGCAACTTGTGGGATTGCCAACCCCAAGCACTCGAAAATTCGTGAGCGAACTGCCCCAAAGTTATCAGTCTGACTTTTTAAAAGTGAAATTTTTAAGAAAGTAATGTTGGATTCTTTTTAATTTGTTTTCTGTGCTTTTAAGCCATTAGAGTATATTCAGGTCAGGTTTCCAAGCTTTCCCCTGCAACTGTGAGCTCCAGAAAATGACTGCTTTTAAATAAAAGTTGAAATTCTGACATGATTTTGGAGAGCTGTTTTGTATTTGTATTATCGTAGCATGTGACAGCACCAATCATGCCCCAAGAGCCTATTTTTTTTAAAGTGCTGTACAAACACAGGACAAAAATATAATTCCTGCCCTGAGAATTTACAAAGTCCGTGCAAGTCGAGAGCCAGTAGATTGACACAGCCAAGTTAATGGGTGGGTGTGGGGGGGTTACAAGGAGACAGTGAGATAATATTGGTCAGCATGGGTAGTGATCTCACTACACAGCAGACTTGCTGTTGTCAAATTTCGTGGGAAAAGAGACTGTCAGAAAAACACTAATTATTATGAGAGTTGGTAACGCTGAGCCGCCAGCCCCCTGCTAAGCCTCTGGAAATGTCCCTGTTGATAAGAACAAGAAATACCGATTGAGGCACAATCAAAGTCTATATTTTCCTCAAGGGATGAACAAATCTTTATGGCTTGTTCTGGAACAAGAAAACAGCAAAATCTATTTTATTAACATTGTTTCTGGGCAGCTCTCTATCATAACCACAAATTTCAAAAAAGTGGTGGTATTGTTTTTCTGTTTGAAAATATACACAAAATGGACAATTAACCTGAGGTCCAGAAAACAGTTGCCTACCTCAGTATGCACATGTTCAGTCTATGAAATCTCGACTGGTTTAATGTGGGTCATAAGTTGTTTTGGTTTTTTTTTTTTAAGGCCTAATTACACCATTAGATCATCTCATGGCCAGGTCAGACAGTTCCTCTTGCTTTTCAGACTTTAGTATTGACCTCTAAGTTAAAAAAAAACAAAAAAAACAAAAAAACAAAACCAAACATGGATGTACTTTGACCATCTACAACCAGTCGTGTACTAGGATTTTTGAAGAACGTAACAAAATAATTTCTTAGGAGTTCACTCTAAGTGCCTTGAGATCTTTGATTGAAAAAGCACTAAATGTGCAAAACATTACTTTATTCAGTAGGTTTGATGTGCAGCATTACTCCTTGATAAAATAGGGCTAGATAGATGAAGATGGTGCCAAACCCAAGATAATCTATTACATTAATCTGTCTTTGTTCTCTGTTTTGAAGGTGACCATACCAGACTCTAAAGCAGGATGTTTTGTGTGCTGGGACTGCTGTGTTGGACAGCACAGTTTTGCTTTAAATTAGATTACACATCCAAGTTCACCAGCGCAATGCACTGATGCATCCCAGATAATATGGCCTAGAGTGCTAATCAAGATACCATCTGTCATAAATCTGAACTTTAGTAATTTTGCAGTAAATTTCCCAAAGCAACAGGCACAAGATATGTTCATGGTCAGTTTAAGGACTGAAAAAAGAAGGATCAAAGAACCTGAAAGGAGTGCCTGTTTCTTTACTATGATGGTTGGGTCAGCTTTGAGTGCTCATGATGATGTTCAGTTTTCTTAGCTGTATTGAAAAAATGGATGTAACTTTGAAATTCTACTGTATTTTGAAAATTGAACTGGCTGTAGGAAGATCTTCTGCAGTAGAAAATGTACCTTAATTTGTCAAGGTTGGACTTCAAAGGAGAGTAGGGGAATTACATCTTTTATTGTGTTGAGCTCCCCATGGCTTTCAGTAAGAGTTGAGTGTCTAGCTGCCTACTATCTTTGAAAATCTCGCTGTTTCATAAGCAAGAATAAACAGAGGTCTGATCAAGATGCAGCTTAATTGGAACTAATCTGTTGTGGATGGTGTTCAAATAGGGACAGAACAAATGTGTGCAAGAAATGGCCTTTGTTCTTTGGGTAAACCATGTGTGTGTGCCATAAGTTAGCAGGTCTTGAAAAAGTTCAAAGCTGAAGTCTTAGCCAAACTTCATTCCAAACGTCAACAGGCAGTTAAAATTTGGCAAAGTTGAGCTAAAAAGAACCTACATGCTGTATGTGCTGATTGGATTATGATTTCTGAGCCATACCACTTCCACCTGGCGAACAAGTAAAATTCCATAGTTCTTGTGTGCTAATTTAAATTCTAAGCTTTAAAAAAATGGACAACCCCTGTCAGTTAATAGAGAAGGTGGATCAGCTTATTAAGGAAAAACACCAATTTTCTTGTGTGGCCAACTGTGCCACTTGAAATATAATTTCATTTCATTTTAATTAGAGAGTGGCTCTCATGCTTTGTGAAATTGTGCAGTAATGGATCCCCGGGGAGAGGAGTAAATGTGTTTCCCTGCTGAAGTGGATTTGCAGTCCAGAGACCAATGGAGCATCCTAAGATTGCCTAAACCTTTGCAGTAGCAACAGTAAAAGCCAGGTAGACTAGGGACTTGAAAAGGTTTTGTTTTTCCATTTAGTCCTTTCTTTCCTTTTGAGACAAGAAAGGTGGTGTGTGACATTCCCCTCCTGCAATCTGCCCCCACCCCCAATTCCCCACTCTGGGACCCCGGCTCACCCCGCATTGCTGTGTGAACTCGCACTCCGGGGTCATCTTGCGCCCAGCCTCCAGCAGTATCATAACATAATGTAGACTAGAGCAGGGGTTCCCAACCTTTTCAGAGGTCGGGACCCCCTTTGGAGCTGAAAGGAAACCTGCGTGGTGGTGCCTCCGTGTGTGAATGTGGCCCGCTGCTCCTCGCAGCCATGGACCCCCTTCCCCATGCTGCCACGGCCATGGCTTCCCTCCCTAACCCCCCCCCCCCACGGTTCCTTCCCCCCTTACCTGGCCACTGGAGCTGGGGGCACCTGGCCACCCCCCTAGGCTACTCTGAGCATGCTTTTGCACGCTCAGGGTGGGAGTTTTAAAAACTCCCGGTGTGGAGGAAGCTTCCTGCTGGCTGGTCCAAAGCCTGGGTCTCCCTGGTAACCGGAGACCCCAGTGGCATCTGGGTCAAGCTCCCAGCCTGTCTGCGGACCCCCTGGAGCCATGCTGTGGCCTCCCAGGGGTCCACAGACCACAGTTTGGGAGCCACTGGACTAGAGCATGCCTGGAGCACTCAGAAAACACTTGACAGGACATGCTTTGCACCAGTCCACGCTCACTTATGCTCCAAGGGTTCATAGTCAAGATACACAGATCACATTGCAGGGTGTGTGTCAGGGTGGGAGTGGTTCAACATTGCATATGCACGAAGGTACAGTGTTTAGTCACCACAATCTCAGGATTTTGGTGTATTCTGCCCACATGGCACTTCCTCATATCTTTTTGAATGAAAGCCAGTTTCATAACTAACAATATGAAATTGAATGCTACATTTTCACGTTGAATGAAGTCAAAGTTTGATTTGAGTTTTACTTTCATTTTCAGACTCATGTTGAGCACTGCAATTTGAATACTCATTACTGCAAGTGCTCTAGAGGAGTGCTCTGTCCACATGTTTCAAAGCGTGCATACAGCGTATCTCACTGAATCTCCTGCAGGCTTCAATACTGTAGTGCGGACACGACTTAGACAAGATGTTACTAATCTTTGTTTGACTTATCATGCTGCTAACAGCAGTCAGGGAGTGCTTCCTTTTCACTGTGACTTGTCTTCTATCTTTTTTTTAATTCAAAATGTTATGCCTAAGTGATAGAATTGCTGTTTGTTCCCTAGCTAGGCATGTGTGGCTTATTACTATTGAAACAGTTCATTTTTGCATAATAATACTTAAGAACAAGAGCCAGCCTTAATTCTATGATAAAACATTTTGGTGATTAAAAATCAGGATGTACTTGATGTTTTTTATCACTAGGACAACGTGATCAAATAACTGTTATGTTTTCCACTGATAAATTTTATTCTGCATATGCACTCTAGTTTAAAACAGTTCTTAAAGGTCAAGTTGTCATTTGTCCCTCGAAAGGAAAAGCTTTTTAATCAAGTATGTTAAGTATACTCTGAGTGATCATGACTTGTATATGTAGCTAAGCCCTAGTCTATACTTGCTGTGCTTTTTGGTGGCAGTCAACAGGAGATATGCAAAGTATGCAAAATACCTAGTGTATCTCCCAGTGACTTACAAACCTGTTGCTGCACTTAAAGGTAGGCTGACCAGAAATGCCTTCCGGATGGCTTACGGCAACTCCAGTTCCGGAGGTGGAGTTGATGCAGCAATTTCTGTAGTGATTGAGCAGGTCTGCACGGACCGCTCAGTTGCATCTGGAAGATTGTGCTGATGATGGCAATTTTACCACTGTTGGTATAGACTTACCCTAAGAAACAAGATGTATTTTCAGTATATGAGATGCTGAAAGTAACTTCTTCAATTTTGCAATCATGGCCTGACATATTTTCTGTTGCCCTAAACCCAGTGTTGGATGATGGGAGTTCGGAGGACAGAGTACTTTTTAAGTGACTCACCTTGCGTATTGATTTTGTGAAAGGTTAATCATTTTCATGGATTTCAGCTAAATCTCTTGAGCACAGCTATGGGGACTTGTCTTTTAACAACATTGTTTAAGATTAGTAGTTTAATAGCCAAGTCAGTCATAGCCACATACGCAATTTTTAAAAGTAAGATTAGAATGCCTCTTGGTAGGTGTTCTGCTTATTGTTGTCTTTCCACAATCTATCTGAAATCCTTTAACTCTGGGTTTGGAAGATCCACAGGCTGTTGTTCTCTTGAATGCTTTTACTCTAGACTATGTGAGGGAGTGTAGAGGGAAGGGGTATTGTCATTAATTTCTGAAGAATTGAAGCTTTTGCTTAAAATTTCTAAGTACAGTTTTTATCCCTTATGGTTATGAAGAACATTCAGTTCATGCCTGGAACACCTAGGTCAATAGATGGGAAGGTGCTACTCACAGCTTAACCAGCAGTGTAAACCAGACGTGGTCAGTGGGTAAAATTTGAACTGCCAAGAATCCAAGTCATTGGTGAGTGGTTCCCATACCACCCCTGGAATTGGGGGGAAGGGCCGGTGAGCCCAGGGGAGGGGCAGACCCCTGCCCTGGCCATCCCATGCTGGGGACCAGGCGAGCCAGGCAAAAGGGTGGTTCAGCTCTGCTGTTTGCTCCCCCCCGCCACATGCTGCTCTCAGCTGTGTGCCAGAGCAGTGGGGAGGGGGCAGGAGGCAGTGTGGCTGGGGGGGGTGGTAGCGATATCGGCTCCACACTGCCTCCCGCCCCCTCCCTGCTGCTCTGGCGCACAGCCGAGAGCAGCACATGTGGCGGGGAGGCAGGTGGCCGGACTGGCAGCACTGAACTGGGCCCCCCCTTTTGGCTGCCTTGCCCGATCCCCACATGGGGGAGCAGTGGTGCGGCCCTGTGTGGCTGCCCTGGTTGCCCTAACCTAAGGACGGCCCTGCATCTGTGCATCACAGCTACTTAGGAAATCTCTGAGCAGCACGTCAAGGCACTGGAGTTATTCCTAGAGGAAGAGGACCTACAGGATGGAGAGCAGGGGAGTAGATATCTTCTGTCCTCAGCAGAGCACACTGTATTCATTGTGGCAGGTGCAGATGGCTAGCATCTTGGATACCTCCCACCCTGACTGGGGAACGTTTCACACCTGAGGAGCAGAGCAGTGAAAGCGGAATGCTTGTCATCTTGTGTCTTGGCCTCCTGGGAAGATGATGAAGTTAAAGAGAGCGCTTTCTACTGTGATCTGAATATTTCTCATAGTGGGCATCTTTGCAGCTTTAAGCAAAATGTTCAGATCATGGCTCCAGTGAGTGCTTGAAATGTGTTTGCATCTTTCTATGGGTCACTTCCATTTAAATGCTGTTTCCTTTGAAAGAGCTCATATTGTTTCAAAAAATTGCGTAGGTGATGAGGCCCTACGTACATAAGAAGGGAGAGAGATGTAAGATGGAGTTTGAATGTATTTTCTGCTGAAGCACATATTCCCTGCCTTTCTGGTAGCACAGTTAAGGTTATTATTAAATGTCACCCCTGTGGATGAATTTCGCATTTTGCTGATCATAACCTGTACCTTGTATTGAGCACCTTCTCCATAAATCAGTTTTTAATGAGTTGTTTCACCGTTGAGCTATGTGTTTCCAATTTGGCAGCGGCTGAGTGAAAGTGGCAGCCCTTCTCTGGAAATGAGCTGGTATATTGACAATTAAATGCCCTCATTCTCTCTTCTCCCTGCCCCCATTAATTTGTTTTTGAATAGTCAAAAGTCAAATAATCAAATGAGATTTCAACTGAATCTTAAATTGTTACCTCCAATGAAGACAATATTGCTCAGTGTGTTAAATACCCTGGTCTGTGTTGAATTGCCTTTCTGTCTTTGTCAGTGCTACTGTCTCTTCAGTATCTCCTGAGGTTACTTGTGATTCTGTATCTTTAAGCTGTTTCAGTTCTTTTAATGGATTCAGTTGGCTGTGTGCTGGGTGGCACTGCCTCTCAAATTTGCCTCTCTCAGGGTGGTATAGGTTACATGTCACCCTTATTCAGGTCTGTGCTTAAGTTCAAAATAAAACATTTAGACTTGATCTAGACAATTTACTCAAATGCACGTAGAGTTCCACCAAAAACCCTTGCAGGGAAGGGTTACAGTTTGAAAAATGTGGTCAACAAGACTTCAGAATTATTCAGAAAAAGGCACAGATGTAGCTTGGGCCTCCTGTAAGTAACCACCACATTGCTAGTTTGGGTATGAGTATAGATTAATATTGATAAGTCTACATTTCTATGACATTAACTAAAAGAAACCAACATAAAACCACTCCAATGACTGTTCTTTTGTTTTATGGTTCCTGCCACATAATTATTGTTTAATGGCTTGTCTGCAAAGGGAGTCCTACAGATTAAACACTTTTTGCAGAATTGAAATAAACACTAACTGAAAATATTAATCAATAGCTCCTTGCTTCAAAGAGATTCTTTTGTGCATCCAGAATATAAAATGGAATTGACTTTTTGCTGTCTTTCATACATGCGACTTCACATGCTGACTTCACGGTGCAAAGGTAAACCTTCATGCAGGAGTTGAAGGTTCCAGCTGCAACCTGTTCAGCGACGAGTGGCAAATTGATCCATTAGCCATAAATGCTGCCTGTCCTCTTTCCTGGAGTCTTTAACTCTCTTCCTGTGTCACAATAGTGTGTACTGCCCATTGCTGCAGAAAGTAAGATTTTGGTCCTGCTGTGCCATGTGCTATTGTCGATAACAGCATGAAATCCAACATTTAGTTCAAATAGATATAAACTGTATGCTGAAAATCAGAACACTGCAAACCAGCGACTTATGTTTCATGTATCTGGCTTATATCTGTGTGTGGATGGGAGATGCAGCATGTGTCCTGCCTGTGTCACTGTATTAAGTGGTACAAATAGAGCAACATTTTGGCGACATTAATATGATTTTATGTGATATGCGGTTTAGTTAAGGTAACAATTGGTCTGTGAATTTAGCCAGTCCTTAGTAATCACTGTCAGTGGATGCCATTTTGTTATCAGATTTGTCTCCATGAGGATTAACCAGCATTTGGAGCACGTCAGCTTATTAAACTGACACTTAGTGGGCTTTATTACTGATGTGAATTAGATGACCTTGTGTGCTCTGAATACAGAACAGATGTGATGGTTAATTGTGTACAAAACACAGAGGATTGGCTATTTAAATCGGTGAAGGAAAAGATCAACAAAAACAATGTGCCTTGTTCAATTCTCAGCTGTGAATTCAAGACTGCTTTCAAAGCAATAGATTAAACAAACAGGGGCTTGGAAGGGGTTGATTTTGTGCTTGCAGTTGGCTTGCACCTTGATAACCTATGCCGGGTTCATGCTCTGGACTTTCAAAGGCTTCTTTGAAAATCTGAAATCTTTAAAAATCTTCTAGACCAAAGGCTGGGAATGTTTTCAACAATATGCTGTGTCCAGAGGGGAGACCTGGAGCAAAGGAACATTCTGCACGTGGAAGAGAATTCAGAACCATACCCTCTTTTTATTTTTTAAGAAAGGGGAAAGTTGAAGCATAGCTCATTGCTTTGCTGAGAAGCATTGTCTTCTCAATGACGTCATTTTAGATGAGTGGCATCTTTTGTAAGCAACTTGTTATGATTCTGCTCAAGTGATGGTGAATCTTGGTGAAACTCATGGACTTCCAACTAAATGACCAGTTGTTGAAATCTGCAAACTTTACATTCAGAACTCCACAGTTGAGTGTTTTTGAACAGATATGGCCTAGGTGTAATTTCACTGCTAACATGTGTGTCCTCTGTCTGGCTGTAAAAGCTTTAATTCATATGCTTTAATTTTTATGCAGCTTAAGCAAAATTGTTTTCAGATTCTATATTTGAGGTATGCAGGATTATATACAAAGCCAACCTGCTTGCTTCCATAATGTACTGTCCTAGGCATAATGGCAAAATGCTAAGGGTTTAGTCAGAATGTTGGCCTGACTTTCCTGCGTCTGTCTTCAGTGAGAGCAGTTTTTTGTTTTGTTTTTTGCCTACCAAACTGGATTTCTGTGGTTCTTTAGGGATTTTGCATGTTACCAGGGCAAAAACCTCATGATGGATTCATGGCCATTACTTGCAAATAAATGCTAATCAATCCAGTGCTTTCTTAGACTGAAATGACCTTATAAGTGCCAAGGGATGTTGACTAAAACCGGAGGTTGAACTTTTGCAATGATTCATTTGTCAGATTTTGTGTAATTAATCATGTCTTCGAAGGAGGACAGAAAACAGAAATTAAAGAAAGTTCTTTGTTCCAGTTTTGGGATAATATATCAAAATCCATCAGGCCTTTTATAAGCACCTATCAGCATCTTTCAAGGTTATTAATTCTCAGGGTAATGTAAAGTCCACTGACTTCAAAAGAATTGTCTCTTATTTACATTGTTGTACAAAAGAAGTGGAATCAGGGCCTTGTATTCAGCTCCCAATGTAAAATCCTCCATGTAATTAGGAAATGGAAAGTCATGCAGATCTAGCTAGTGGTGTATGCTATATGGTTGTATATAGTATATCTGCCTCCCCAAATGTTGTTATACCCCAGATTGTTACTTTATTTACAATGGGAACATCTTACCTAGAGCTCCTGGAAAAATTTTGCCACTTTATCCATCATACTCTATAAAATTGAGTGTCATTGAAGCCTGATGTTGCCTTAGAAAATACTTCAAAACCTATGAATCTGAATAGAAAATGAGGAGCCTAGGTTTGTTTCTTTCAGCCATTCTCTAGAGCTGTGTTTCTCAACCAGCCATCTCCCCAGTTCTCTGCAAGACACTGCTGTGGGGTGACACAGTAACATGTCCTAACACAGTGCCTGAGAACCACTGCTCTAAAGCTCTAGAGGAAGGATCATATTCTGTATCAAAAAGCTACAGAAGAGTTTATCATTTTAGTGTGACTCTGAAGGACTTTGGTAAAGGTCATTTTCCATTCTTGGTTGGTGGGTTTGTGATGGTGATCAGAATAATAAGTGGTACCTATACACAAATGTAGTATTTGATTTGTCAGTTTTTGGGTTCAATTCATTAACTCAGAGGAGGTGAAATAATGGGCAAGAATGAAGGAACAGACAGCGAACAGTAGAACCTAATCTGTAGTCTCTAAAAGCACAGCTTTCCTTAGACTCTCTGCCAGTGAACACAGTTCTAGTACAACAATCTTAAGAGAAATTAACTCGTATAAAAATTAGTGACACTAACTGTCCTTGAAAATCCCATCACATAGCATTAAAGAGTGCTATTTCACCATCTGTGTGAGGTTTATCCTTCACGATAAGGTGTTTTGGAAAGTGGGCTCTTTTCTATAGTATAATAATACCAGTATGCACTGCTCAGGATTAGGCTCCGTTGTGCTAGACACTGAACAAAATACCAGAGTAAAAGTGTCCCTTCCCTGAAGAGCGTGACAAGCAAAATAGGAGAGGATGCAGGCATTCCTTCTTGGAATAGCATCTGGCAATGTTCTTCAGTCTGGTCTGCCAACTCTGCTCTATTTAGCCAGTTCACCATGCATATCAGTGCGATGTGTTTTTAATATCATGCGTTCCCCAAATCCTTGAAAGTGTGCCTACCTTTTGGGTTGTCAGGTTACGGGAAGTTGAGATTGAAGACCTGGGACATAATCTTGCTAAGAACAATAGCACAGGGTCATTCTGACCTTTTTCTGAAGTGGATTTGCGGTCTTGGGCCTGCTGCTGAGAAACCACCATCTCCTCTTCTTGCAAATCTCATGTGACTAATCTGAACTGTGGAGCAAGATAACCCTTAGAGCAACTTGGAGCCGTCCTGAAGAGGAGTGCTGGAAAATCCAGCAAGACACTTGTATTCAAGTGGAAACCAGCTGAGAGAGAGGTGCACTGGGATGCTGTGCTCCTAGAAGCCGTGTTCAGTGGATGAGCAGCCGATCCATGTAGGACTCCACTAGGGTTGTAGTTGTCACTCCCAGGAACAGCAAGTTATGGTGGTAAAACCTGGAAATTAGGAAGGAGCAAGACCTTTAATTGGCAAAGGTTTTAGTAAAACTAAGCTGCAAGTGTTGAAGATGGAAGAATAGTGAACGAACAGATAGGCTTTATCAACAAGATGGGCGTGACCAAACTGCTCATTGTTTCTTTGTAATGTCTACATTACCCCTTGCATATGCAACAGGTTCATTTGCTGGTGGGTTCCTTGCTCTTCAGTTCAGCTTTTGGCTCTGATTTTTCAAAGTTTAACCCCCCCCCCCCCGATCAACCAACCTGGGCCCTAGATTTATGCTCATTAAATAATTTGGGTTTTGTTTTTAGTTGTTATAGTGAATGCATAACATTCTTCTAAACTCCTTCTCCTTAAATCAGTTTTATCTGTGCACCAGACTGGCTGAAAGATCGTATCATTTAATTAAAGCAGGAACAAACAAGAGGATTAATGTAATCTGAGGTGGTGGAAAGGCAGTCCGATTCTAGAGCAGAGTGTCTGCACAAGTGCATAATGAAAATATACATGGTTCTATTGGACATAAAATGGCAAATAAAATCTTTTAAATCATCTTTCAAACACTGAACTGTAAATACTTAATACCAAAGATGAATGTTTGCATTTACATGTAAATGGTTGATGTTTCCTTGGTAATGTGTCTACATAAAATAATGTCCTGTTCCAGATATTTCTTTTAATGAAAGTAAAGAGCATAGTCTAAGATATTTATCTGCTGCACAGCACTGGAGAATAAAGACCTGTTCCCTGTTGGTCTGGGTTGAACTTTTCATTGATAACCATGCCTATGGCGTTATCAGTTTACTGAGACCTTGGCTACCTGGCACATTCCTCTTCCTCAGGAATTTTATATTCTGCTATAAGCCAAAGGAAGATGAGACATGGGGCAGAAGTTCAGTGGAAGGAGGATTTGGTGACCCACAACTCAAAGCCAGGGAATGAGAGGCTGGAAGACATCTAGATCCCATGCGCTACTGGGAACATAGATGTGGTCTTCAGCGCAGGGACCTCAAGCCTGTCGCTTGATCAACACATTAATCTCTGCAGTGAGTTAATAAAATACGACGGATCTTCCACTGTAAAACAGAAGGAAATTCCTGCACTATGCCCTTACCATTTGAATGGTTTCCCAGCTGTCTGTATCTCGGTTTCGTGCTGCCCAGAGCAGGTTACTTAAAACTAGAAGTTATTTGGCACGCCACGTGCCTCATACCTTTTCTCCTTTCAGTTTGCATAAAGCAGTGCATATCTTTGTCTAGGGGTTGCAAATTGTTTCCTCCCTCCTTCCATTCAGCTTTCTTTACTCTGCTTTAGCTATCACTGTAATACCCGCTTCCTATGCAGAAGGCATTCATGTGGTCAAGTGAGACTGCCACAAGTCAGCCAGTAGGAGGTGTCATAGGGCAAGGTGTCCGCTTGCTAGGTTTTTGAATTTCACGTCTAAACCCAGACCTTCTGGCTTGTCCACAAAGCATGGCAATGAGAATATTGTCCTCTTTATGTCTGCAAGTTCCTTATTTATAGCATGAGCTTAGGTATGTAGAAAGGTTCATCTGGAAGAACTGAGGTAATAGTGGCTTAATATGTCAGCAAGACATAGTGGTCATGTAAGATATTTTAGATTGTTGGTTACTTCATTTTATCTCACTCAAATTTGTTAAGCCAAAACAGACACTCTCTTGAAATGAAGATTTCAATTTGGCAGTTTTAGCATTACCACATACCAAAGTATGGAAAGGAGGACAGGGAAGAATGAAAAGGACGACATTGGAGGACACATGGAGAAAATGTAGTATTAATGTAATATTCTGTTTTTAGGTGGCCCTGGAATGCTTCCCTCTAAAAATAGGGTGTTCTGGGGTGTTCCGGCTTACTTTAACCCCTATAAGTAAAAAGCCAGAACAAACCATGCATTTTTAAAATGCCTGTCAGACAGATGACAGGAAGGTAAAAAGGAGAACCTTTCCTCCTTTTGCCTGATATCTAGTAACCCCAGACAGATCTAACTTTGTGTGTACCTGTGCTGCCTTCAACCAATGAAATGTGTCTGTCTACGTCAGCAGGTCAGTAAGGGAGATGCCAAGGCATGGAGCTAAAACATGAGCCTGGGTGCTTTATGTGTAAGTTGAAATGAAAGATGCACTGCATCTGCTCAGATCAGCCAAGAACTTTATAATTTATAGACTTCAGCTCTGACAGCTTTTTCTTCAGTAAACAGTCATAGTATTTTAAAAAATAAAACCTTGGGCTCAGAACAATTTGTTTGTTTGCACTCTCTGGTTTGTCTCTTGGGGGATGTCAGTTTTGCGACCTCAGTGGTGTGCCACATTATGCAACATTTTTATGAGTTTTGTTTTACTGTGTGTTTGAAGAGTTCTTTGAAGACTGTGTATTAAGTTGGTGAGAGATCTCCTTTCTTCTGAATGCTGATTTCCAGGCCACTCTTTCCACCTAACAGAAAGTGCATGATTTTTTTTTCACTTACTCCAGCATTGAAAACAGGTGTGGATTAGGGGCCATGGGACCCCTGAGCCTCCCCCAGTGGTGGCCTTCCTTGTGCCTGGGACCCCTGACCTCCTGCCAGCCTAAGGCCCTGGCCCTATGCAGAGGCCAGGCCAGCGTTGGGAGGGCCCTGGGATGAGAAACTGGCCCTGGCCCAGCTAATTGGCCCCCCGGGGGGGGGGGTGTTGACTGGGGTGTGCAGTGCAGTTTCTGGTGCATCCCAAAGGCCATGCTGGAGACCATGCTGTGTGCCAGCCAGCCCCGGCCTGGAGAGGAGTGACCAGTTGTGCTGGCCTGGCCGGGGAGGGGCGGGAGTGCAGAGCGTGTCCTCTGGGCTGGCCCGATCTGCTCCCGCCCAGTCAGTGCTGGCAGGGCAGAGAGCCCCCACATTGTGGTGGGCCTGTGGGGTAATCTGCCCCTGAGTGAGAAGCTATTCTAATATCTAGGGCAGTGATTCTCAACCTTTTGTGGGTCATGACACATGTGGTGGCGTGTTGTGACCCTACAGGACACACCAGCCCTCCCCCAAAGGCTGAATCCGACCATCTCTCTGCCACTCAGAGACCCAAAGTAATGTCTCCTGACACAGTGGTTGAGAACTACTGATCTAGGGATCTGTCCCCTAGCCAAGCCAGCAAATGTGTGTCCTTGCTGGCCTGCACAGTTAATTGTTTCACAGCCTGGGGTGATCTTGCCTCTTTAGCCTGTGTGGCAGAGCTGGCCCTCTGTGCTGATAATGCAACAAGTGATTTCTAAAATTCACCAGTAACTGGTTTTCTTCATATTGTTAGATAATCAGACTTGTATGGGAGAAGTGACACCACACCGTCAGTCTTACTGACAGAATTATGCAGTGCATGTTTGGGAACTTGTATCTTAAGGCTGGGGGAAAAAAAACACTTGCATCTTCTCACTAGAATTTTATGATGGGGGTGCATAAGATAGTGTGTTGTTTTGGAGCCAATGTAATGGCCAGCGTTCTGTGCTTTGACTTGTATTGATAAGAAATTGTTACCAACGAGGTGCTTTGTATGTGTTCTGGATTCCAGATTTTTCAATCAGTGCTTCGGCTGGTTATTAGTGGTGCAAGGTAGAGCCTGTGTATGCTCTTTAGCCAGCCAGTTTCCCACATCCCTCCCTTCTACTGAAGTTCCCAGTTATTGTGTGGGTCAGCTCAGCACCTTTTTTCTCTTTCAGAAGAGAAAATCCCCCACTTAATGGGATCAGGGTCAAGGCAGATTCAAATAGTCTGGTCTGGCACCCTTTTAAATAAGTGAATGTTAAACTTTAGTGTGTAATAATTAACTTTGACTTTCAGAGTGGCTGGTGTGGAGAGAGAGCCTTTCATTAGGGTGTGTAGGCCTGTGTTTGTGGCTTGCAGTGGGAACAGAATGCTGGTGTCTGTTGTTTCAACCTGTTCTTTCTTTAAAAGAGTCAACAAGTCCTGATGGGGAATGAGCTGCGCACACACATGCTTGTCTTGTGCAATGGACACCCACCAACGAGTCAAAGCCAAGCCAGAGTTCAGAGTGAGTTTGCTTTTAGATCGTGGAGAAGGGGAGATTTTTGAAAGGCGGCAACAGCATTAAAGCTGTGGCACTGAATGCCACCAAAATCAGATCAGGGCTGATCTTTCTCTGCCTTTTATCCTTATCCCTTTATATTGTGCTCTTTGTGGCAGACTCTTACTTTGCTTTTTGTTTGATGCCTAGCATGGTGGCGCCCCAATATCAGCTTTTAGTTCTTTGCTGTTGACAGTACAAACAATAAACAAGATCGTCAGTGTTGCCACTGAAGTTTGAATCCAATTTTTCAGTGATTCACTCAATAGGTAGGGTATTGTTGGCTTTCTTTTTATTGATTTTTGAGACAACCCACTGACTCGCACTGTGGGATAATTTTGCACTTTTCTGGCTCTGCTCTTTCCTAAGCCTCACATGAGCAAGCAAGAGTGTTTGATAAAGGATACAGCATTCCCCATGAAAAGTTGTTAGCTGTCAGGAACTGCTTATCAATAGAAGATGAGGCACTCTGCAGTTTTATTTATTTATTTATTTTAGATACAAACCAACCATGAACAAGAATTGGCAGAAACTGACTTGAAACACCTAGACTCTCTTGAAGCCAGAAGAGCAGATGGCCTGTTGTCACAACAGACAAAAATGGTTAATTAACATATTACAAAACTAACTCCAGTTGAATTTTTCCTTAATAAGCATGTGATTATTAGCTTTTTTGGAAGATGAAATTTGGGAATATTCAGGCTGATTTATTTCAGACAGTAGAGAATGCTTTCTAGAGATTTAATATGTTGTTTTTAGGCTGCAGTAATTAAAAATGGTTATAAATCAGCCAGTTGCCAGTGTCACGGTTAAAAAACTTTGTACAAATTTATTTAAAGAGTTTGTAAATATAGCCTAACTGTAGTGTTGTACATAGTGTGACAAAACAACAGTACCTTTGTGGCGGCGGGTCTCGTGCTGTAGAAGGCTAGTGGGTCACAGCGCTCCTCTTCTTCTTTGTTTCTGCCCGTAGGGGCTGCCATGGGTGTCGCTCCTGGTGTGATGAGGAGGGTGTGGGGCCTAGGTCCGCCCTCTCCTCTCCTTTCCTCTCTTCTCCCAGCCCTGGGGCCCTAAGAGATGCAGCTATGCAGTGCTGACCAAGTCCCAGTCCTGCACTCCTTTCCCTTGGGCTGTTTTCCCCCTCCTTTATACCTTTTAGGTTTTTTTCCCCACCCAGTCTCCCTTTTTGCTGGGTTTCTTCTCCAGCTCTCTGCCTTTACTCTGTTTGTCTCTCTCCTTGTCTTCTTCAGTACCTTCTAAAAGTTGTGTAGCACAGCACTGACCTCCTGCTCCTTCTCCAGCTTGTGCAACTTCTGCTGTTTGGGGCAGGGCAGCTTTTATCAGGCATCTGGCTAGGCCTTAGTGATCTTGGGTGCCTCTGATTGCCTTGCAGTAACAGCAGCCAGCCACTGGGGAGGCAAGCTCTTAATGTTCTGCAGCATCCCTTCCCTCACTTTTAGAGTGTCTGCTACCCTTAATATCTCTCAATAGATAAAAGAACTAGAGACCCTGTAGAATGAGAGACCCAGATATAAGCACACTAGAGCCATTTTCCTAGAATATTTTTAACTGTTAGTTCAGTTACCCTTTAAATAGCCAGAGATCCTCTCTTCTGCCCTTTCATCAGGATGTTGAGTTTATGTAAATTACATTCCTTCCTTCCTTTCTGTCAATTGGAGTTACTGATTCAAATGGAGTTACCTATCCAAATCCAGGATGCTTTAAGTTAGTTGTTCTAAATTCAGTAGGACGTATCTAAAATATTGAATATTTCTAAGTGATTTTTAGGGGCAGAATTTCAATATGACGACTTAGTTGCACAGTTCCCTTTTACAAGCTATAGCGGTGGTTAAATTGCTGTACCGCTTGTTAAAAAATTAATTTCTGAAAGGTGTGATAAGTGTTTCCACTGATGCATTTTGAATTGTCACGTCATAGAAAGAGGTTCCCTTTTCTTATGCAGGAGACCTTTACACCCAGTCCCAGAGACCTGCTTTTTCACTCATGGGAACATAGTGGATCTGACTCTGCAGCCAGTACCAGATACTTCACAGGAAGGTGTGAGATAATCTGCCCACTACATTAGATCTAAGCCAGTCTAGAAATGTCCTGAGAGATCTGCAACCTTCACACCTGCCAGCAACTCATGCTGCTTATTTTACAAAACCCTAACAGGAGCTGTAAATGTGTGCTGAAGTTCCCAGATTTTTCAAGGAATTGCATTTGTTTTAAGTAAACTGGAAGGAATTCTGAATGCCTATGAGAGTTCTTTTTAATTGGTCTACAGCTGTTGCTATTTTTCTTTACGCTCTCGCCATTAACTTATCTCCAGAATTTCCCAATTTATTTGCTGCAATTGTGCAAATTGGATCATACATCTGCCTTGTGCATTGGAAAATAAAACAAATCAAAGTGTTCTCTGCCTATTAGAAGTCTATTCTTGAGAAAATCTGTTGAATTGGTTGATAGCAGATGCTGGTGGATACAATAGTTATCGTAAGGACTGGGCATATTAACAGTGTGTGGGAGGGGCTGTCCCCTGTGTGTCGTGAACAGCCAGCCCAATGTGCTCCCCGACTGGTGGTGGCTGGCACCAGGCTCTCCTCTCTGTCTGCAGTTCCCGGGAGAGCACCGCTTAGCTTGGGCTGCAGCTCCTAAAGCTCTTGGCTTAATCCAGCCCTGCTATTGTGGGGCTGGGCAGGCTGTGTGGGCTGCTGCCCAGCTCCTAGCCTGGAATTGGGGAGCTGGCGCCCTGCACCTAGCTTTTAGCTATTGTCTGGGAGGAGGGGAGGCTGCTGCCAGGCTCCTGGCTCTGATGGGGGGGGGTGGAGTTCTTAGGGTTCTGGGGACCAGGAGCAGGAGTGTGGGTGGGCCCCATACAGGAAGCTGAGAGATGGCCCCACGCTGCCCCTGAGGATGCACTCCACTGACCTGAGGAGAGCAATGTGGACTTCATAAATGTCACCTTATTTTTCTAGTGTACATAAGCCTAAGTCTTAAGGATACTGAAGACAAACTAATGAAACTGGGGCTGGTCAAAAAATTGTAGACTACGCAAAACTGTCTGAAACGTTTGTATGTTTAAAAGGAATGCTTTATATTTATTTGAAATATTATTTAGTTTTGGGATTTTGCTTCCTTCCTTCTCAATTTTTCTTGTATTGCTTGGGGGGGGGGGGAGACCAAATAGGGCTCAAGGGGAAGAAAAATGGGAGTCAGAATGTAAAATATTTCATTTGGGGATTAGTAGAAACAACGTGTGGTGGTGTATGTGTATGAGGGAGAGAGTGTGCACATGTGCTTTGGGGGCTGATCATCTGCCCCTGTTTTTGTGTAGGCCTTATGTAGTTAGATTATTTCTACTGATGGAGGACATCTAAGTAGCAGTGGTCATAAACCACTCAAATAGTAACATTGTCATTAAGAAAAAAATGAAGGTTCTTCTTCGAGTGTTTGCTCCTGTCCATTCCCAAAATAGGTGTACATGCACTGTGTGCACGGCCTTCCGGAGAACTTTCTCTGAGTACCCGTAGGGCTGGCTGTGGCACCCCCTGGAGTGGCACTGTGATGGCATGGCATGTATACACCACAGCTGGCACACGCCCCTCAGTTCCTTCTTACCGCCTGCGGTAGCTTGAGACTGCATCTGCCTCTGCAGAAGCTTTGTTGAATTTAAAAAAAAAAAAAAAAAAAAAAAAGTTAGTTGTGTCCCCCCTGCCCGCCCCGGGCTGGGGCTGGGGCATGCCTGGTTTCAAAACATGCAGCTTCTGCCGTAAGCCGATGACCCTCACGGATCTTGCTTGCAGTGGCTCAGCGAGGCCCATGCCAAAGAGAAGTGCAAGATCTGCAGGAGTTTTCGTCCTCGGACCCAGAAGGAGAGGGAGCAGCAACTCCGCCTGATAATGATGGAAGAAGCCCTCCGTTCCGCTCCTTTGCCTCAGACAGGTTCCACGGCACCGTCGGTAAGAAGCGCTCCAGCGGTTCCAGTGGCACCTTCTCAGTCACACAAGCCGCATAAAGACTCTCGGCACCGTGCCTCGGTGTCGACATCGGCACTGGAGCCTTCCTGTTGGCACCATTCCCTGTCCCCGCCGAAGAAGAAGCTGAGAGTGGACCGCTCACCAAGGTGGGACCGCCTGAAGCCCCCTGAGAAACTGGCACAACCCCCGGCACCGTCGAGTCCGGCCCCGTGAGGGGATCCGTTGACTCCGGCCTCAGTGCACTCCCCAACTCGGGACATCTTGAAGGAAGAAATTCTCCTTCTGTCAACCCCGGAAGTCTTTGAGGTGGCGGAAGATTTGCTGGCCCAGTTGGTACCGTCTAGGGCTGCACTGGCTCCCTCTCCAGCACCCCCGAGATCAGGGCCGTCGAGAGGCAAGCCTCCCTTGGGGCGACAGCCCTCTCTGTGTTCCCCAGCACCATCCGAGCGGCTGCGTGTGGCAGACCAGTCCGTGAAGAAGGCTCCAGAGGTTCCATCGGTGCCGTGGAGATGCTGGTCCCTGGTACCACCAGTCGTGGTCACTGCTGCGGGGGCACCACGGTATCGTTCACCTGGTGCGAGGCGTCGGCACCGGTCGCCAACTCCACGGGAGCACTCCAGAGACCGTAGCCCCCATCCGGAGTCTCCCCTCGGCACTGCACTTCCATGGTCTCCCAGCAGCGGGGCCTCTTTGGAGTCAGACCGGCCCATTAGGACAGTCAGGCGCAGTCCAGTACGGCGCCATGAGCTGGCATTGTAGCCCCCACCGGCACTGCAGTGGCCCCCACATTGGCTGTCATGCCCCCCGTGGCCTTTCTGGGCCCCCTGGGCGTATCACCAGGACCAGAGTTCCAGACCCAGCAGGGCCCAATTGGTGGCCAGCTCGCGACCACACCTTTCCACTGTTAGCGTGCCGCCAGAGGCGGGGTACGCTTTGGACGTGGAGTCTACCAGGGGTTCCCAGATTTCTGCTGGCCAGGAGGCTACTTCTCCGGTTGCCCCTGGGAGGGATGTAGCAGCTCCTGAAGCTTCTGGGGAATCGTCTTCCTTGCCCCCCGACGAGCAGGTAGCAGGGGCCAAGCCGGCGCCCCCCCCAGGAGGATGTGAAGGCCCACCAGGACCTCCTTCGTCAAGTGGCTATGGACCTAGGTCTTCCAGCAGAGGAGATGGCGGAGGAGGGAGGACCCCATGGTGGACATATTAGCCCCTGAAGGGCCCGCAAGAGTGGCATTACCCCTTATTCGCACCATTCAGAAGACCACGAAGGTCCTGTGGTGTTCACCGGCTTCCATCCCACCAGTGCTAAAGGGATGGAGGGAAAATACTTTGTTCCTTCTAAGGGTCATGAACATTTTTTTCACCCATCCTGCTCCTAGCTCCTTGGTCGTGGCTGCAGCCAATGAGCGGGAGAGGCAGGGGCACCAAGGTCCCACTCCTAAGTCCAAAGAAGCAAAAAAACTGGACCTATTCGGTCGAAAGGTTTGTTCGACGGGCGGTCTCCAGCTGAGAATAGCCAACCAACAGGCCATTCTGAGCAGGTATGCTTTTAATGCCTGGGCCTCATTGGACAAATTTTCAGAGAAGGTCTCCCAGGAGGCCAGGCCAGAATTGCTGTCTGCTATCAAGGAGGGCAAGGTGGTATCCAGAGCTCTCCTGCAATCCGCCCTGGATGCCGCCGATTTCACCACCAGATCAATGGCCTCTGGTATCACAATGTGTAGAAGCTCCTGGCTTCAGGTTTCCGGCCTCCCGCAAGAGGTGCAGAATACGATTCAAGACCTCCCCTTCGAGGGCCCAGAGCTCTTCTCCCAGCAGACAGACTCTAGGTTGCAGACCCTCAAGGATTCAAGAGCCCTGCTGAGGTCCTTGGGTCGTCACACCCCGGCAGCTCAAAGGCGTCCTTTCAAACTGCAGCCATCTAGTCGCCCCTTTTACCACCGCCAGGGGTCGGACAGAAGGCGCCAGAGATCGGGGTGTAGGAATGGGCAGCGCCAGTCAGGCCAGTCCCAGGGCTCTTCCTGCCCGCCTCCAGCCTCGAAGAAGTCCTTTTGAAACTGCGCTCGAGGGTGACCTTCCGGCATCTCAGGATCCATCCCCACCCTTTGACATTTGTTTGTCCCGCTTCTGCCATGCCTGGTCCAGAATAACGTCGGACTCCTGGGTCCTGCGAACTGTTCAGCAGGGCTATTCCCTCCAGTTTGCCTTGTGGCCCCCGTCTCACCCTCCCCCTTCTACGTCCCTCTTCAGGGACCTCTCTCACGAACAAGACCTGTTACGGGAGGTAGCAAATCTTCTCGAGAAAGGGGCAGTAGAAGAGGTCCCTCAGGACAAAAGGGGCAAGGGGTTTTATTCCAAATATTTCCTAGTTCCGAAGGCAAAGGGGGGTCTCTGCCCCATTTTGGACCTGCGGGTGTTGAACCGTTTCCTCAAAAAGATTTGCTTCTGTATGGTTACCCTTTCCTCACTCATCTCTCTGGCTCTGGGGGACTGGTATGCTGCCCTCGACCTTCAGGATGCATATTTTCATATCGCCATTCATCCCAGACACAGGAGGTTCCTCTGCTTTGTGGTGCTGGACAGATGCTTTCAGTTTACGGTACTGCCCTTCGGCCTAGCAGCAGCGCCCAGGGTATTTACGAAGTGCCTGGTGGTGGTGGTAGCATTTCTCAGACGACAAGGAGTCCAAGTGTTTCCATACCTGGACGATTGGCTGGTATGCGGGAGATTGCCAGGGATTGTCGCCAGTCATCTGGAATTAATCAAGGAGTTGTTTACGTTCTTGGGTTTAATGATCAACTTGCAGAAGTCGACATTCGTACCGGTCCAGAGATTGGAGTTCATAGGGGCGAGTCTGGACTCCAAGTTAGCAAGGGCTTTGCTACCTCGTTCCCACTTCAAAACTGTTAAGGACATCGTCAGGGATCTGCAGAAGTTTCCCCTCATGACGGCCCGGATCTGTTTGAAGTTGCTGGGTCACATGGGAGCGTGCACATACATTGTGGTGCACACCTGTTTATGGATGCGTCTGCTGCAGCTCTGGCTGTCTTCGGTCTACCATCCATCTATCCACTGCATCGACAGTCCAGTTTATGTGCCCCCGGACATCCTCAGTGCACTAGACTGGTGGTGCCAGGAGTCAAACGTCTGTGGGGGTCTCTCGTTCCAGGCTTCTCAACCGTCGGTTTCCTTGACGACGGACGCGTCAGATCTAGGCTGGGGGGCCCATATAGGGTCAAACAGAACGGAGGGGCTCTGGTCAGAGAGGGAGCATGCTCTCCATATAAATATCAGGGAGCTATGAGCGGTCCACCTAGCATGTCAGGCCTTTCTTCCTCTCCTGAGTGGGAAGGTAGTGGCGGTCCGCATGGACGATACGACGACCATGTATTATATCAACAAGCAAGGAGGGGCCCACTCCACCGCCCTTTGTCACGAAGCCCTCGATCTCTGGGACTTTTGTATTCCCCATGCAATTCACTTCCAAGCATCCTACCTGCCAGGCTCCCTGAATGGGAAAGCGGACTCCTTGAGCAGGAGGTTCCTGACCCACAAATGGTTGATCAAGACAGAGGTTCTCGAGCGAGTCTTCCAAGAGTGGGGGTATCCCCAAATCGACCTCTTCGCATCGGATCTCAACAAGAAATGTGAGATCTTCTGCTCCTTTTGAGGCCTCAGTCTGGGTTCACTGGCGGAAGCTTTCGACATTCCGTGGATGGTCAAACTTTGGTACGCATTCCTGCCCATTCCGCTGATCTGAAAGGTCCTTGTAAAGATCGAACAGGACAAAGCAAGTGTCATTCTCATAGCTCCGTTTTGGCCGAGGCGGTTTTGGTTCTCGACCCTCAGAACCCTGTCGGTCAAGGAGCCAATCATGCTTCCCCTGGACCGGGATCTACTCACACAGGACCAGGGTCGCTTGGTCCATCCGAACCTGCCAGCGTTGCATCTCTGAGCCTGGAACCTCAGTGGCTGTCAGCAGAGGAGAGGCTCTGTACCTCTGAGGTCCAGGAGGTCCTGAATAGCAGCAGGAAGCCTTCGACCAGGGCTACTTACAAGGCCAAGTGGCGTCGCTTTGTTATGTGGGCGTCGGAACAGCGGTTGGGCCCAGCTCGAGCGCCGATTCAGGCTGTCCTGGACTACCTCTGGTACCTTAAGGGAAAGGGCCTTGCGACTGCGTCAGTCAAGGTCCACCTAGCAGCAGTGTCGGCAGGCCATGCGAGCTCACTAACGGGCCCTTTGTTCTCCAACCGGATGGTTAAGAAATTCTTCAAGGGTCTGGATCGGCTCTTCCTTGCTGTGAGACAGCCGGTGGCCCAGTGGGACCTAAAACTAGTTTTATCTAAACTGATAGGTTCCCCATTTGAACTGCTCGCAACTTGTTCTTTGCTACATCTTTCCTGGAAGGTGACGTTTTTAGTCGCTGTTACATCCGCGAGGAGGGTTTTGGAAATCTGGGCGCTGGTGGTGACCCTGCCCTTCACCAGATTTTTCAAGGATAAGGTGCATCTGTGGCCTCATCCGTCCTGCCTTCCAAAGGTGGTCTCTCACTTCAGTTGCAACCAGGATGTTGTCCTTCCGGTCTTTTACCCAAGACCACACGCGTCGGACAGGCAAGCAAGACTTCACACCTTGGATGTCAGGCGTGCCTTGGCCTTTTATATTGAAAGAACTAGATCTTTCCGCAAGTCGGAACAACTGTTTGTGGCAATAGCGGAGAGGATGAAAGGTCGACCGATCTCTGCCCAGCGCCTGTCGGCCTGGATAGTAGCTTGTATTCGAGAATGCTACAAACTTACCTGGGCTCCCATGCCAACGGTCACAGCTCACTCCACCAGGGCTCAAGCCTCATCAACAGCGTTCGCAGCAGGTGTCTTGATCGCAGAAATATGTAGAGTGGCCACCTGGGCGTCACCCCACACCTTTGCGCACTACTATGCAATCACCCAACAGTCACAAGCTGATGCAGGGGTGGGCCAAGCTGTCCTGCGTTCAGTGGAGTCCTGGTTCCAACCCGCCTCCTAAGGTAAGGTAAGGCTAGGGAATCACCTATTTTGGGAATGGACAGGAGCATGCACTTGAAGAAGAGGAGGAGGTTGGTTACCTGTAACGGGGTTCTTTGAGATGTGTTGCTCCTGGCCATTCCATTCCCTCCCGCCTCCCCTCTTGGAACTGCCAAGAAGGAACTGAGGGGCGTGGGCTGGCTGTGGTGTATATATGCCGCGCCGTCAGGGCGCCACTCCAGGGGGCGCCACAGCTGGCCATCCGGGTACTCAGAGAAAGTTCTCTGGCTGGCTGTGCACGCGGCGCGCGTACACCTATTTTGGGAATGGCCAGGAGCAACACATCTCGAAGAACCCCGGTTACAGGTAAGTAACCTCCTCTTTCATGGGGTGGCTGGCCCTTTAAACCAGGCTCCCTTTGTCCCTTGTCAAGTTGCCCTGAGATGATGGGTGTTGAGGAGGATTGGTGAAAAACCTTCCATTGAAACTGTTGTTTTGATAGAAAATTGGGTTATGAATCAAGTGTTTTTTAAGTAAATAAACTAAAAAGCATCTCCTTCCCATGGGAAATTCTGTTCTTTTAGTATTATTTTGTTTATTTGGTTCAAAAAGTTAGATGCTTAAAAACTGAAAATGTTTCAGTTTTTGGCCTAAATCTAAAATAGATTTCAACTGAAATCTTTTTTTCTCCTGAAATGTTGCCACAGTGCCTCATGGAAGCTGTAATACCCGATATCTCATATTCCTTATATCCATTATGGGTTGGGCTTCCTGCCTGGATGTCATCTCCCATGTTACACCACGGTCATGTGACTGCCGTGACTGCTGCCTCCTCTGACCAGGAGGCTGAAGCTCCAGGTACTAGTGGAGGAGGAGGTGATCTTGTCACTGAGCATTTTATCTATCCCTCTCTCCTTCCCTTCATCCCTCAAGGGGGAAGAAGGCAAAAGTGGGGACTAATGCTCAGTGATAAATTAATTTATACTCCAAGGCTAGAAGACCCACCTAACGTAGTGTATCACTGTATAAATTAATTATGATAAACTTAGGCTTGTAATAGAAAATTTCCAGGTATTGTTTAAGGCTCTGAGGTTGTACAACAGTGCTACACTGTCCACAGTACAGCTGGGGAAGTCCAGCATTCATGCATGCTTTTCCTTGGATGGAGAAGAGAAGCCGTTTCTGGAAGAGACGGGGCGTAAGAGTCAAAACATGCAGAAATCAGGATATTTTGTCCCAGTGTAAACATACCAGCCTGATTCAGTGTGTTTGCGTCTGTGGAAAGACACCCAGTGACTTCAGTCGCTATTGATTCTGGCTTATTGTCTTACTATCAATAATCTGTTGAAGCTGTGAGCGCTTGGTTGACTGAGTTAGAAATTATTCCCAAACTCTGGCCGTGGCTTATCTTTCTAGTTTTCTCTAATTGTCTTCTTGCTATGCAGGCTAACTTTTCTCAGTGTTTCAGGGGCTGTTCTTGAGAACATTTGCTCTGGTTCTTGAAAGTAGGGTTGTCAACAATGTCCGCAACACAGGTGCAGTGCCCCATCCAATGAAGCACTAATCTGCTGCTGCCAGAAGTTCCCCATCACTGAAATTTCTTGCTACTGTGGGGGGTTTCGGTGCTGGCATTGACCCCCCACTGCTGCCACAGCTCCTGGCAGCAGTGCAAGCTCCCTGGCCACAAGAAAGCCGCCCTGGAAGAAGACCTGGGGAAGATGGTTTCAGCGGCGGGTTGCCTTGGGCAGCATGACGTGTTGTGTCACAACACAGTGGTTGAGAACTGGTGATCTTGCGTACAGTGGCCATTTCTTTTTCTTCCCCATAGTGTTTGCTGTGTGTCTTCAGAGCATAGGGCAGTGGTTTTCTCTCAGATGATGCTTGCTCTTTCCTAGCGTCTGTGAACCCCTGTTGTGAGAGTGGGCGTTTGTCACTTTTACAACTGCTGGTTACTTTTGTGACTCAGATCGGCCTAGCAAGCATGCGATCTGACCCGTGAGCTGGGTTTTACATCCCAGCTGTCTCTCTGTAGGAATGATGCAAACAGCTGAAGCTGTTGAAAGGCGGCACTGGCACAGCTCAGTGCCACAGGCATCTGATGATACCCTGTCTTTTCCCCTGAACCTTTTATGCTGTGCCCCCTCCACCGTTACCACCTGTACCTCCCGGGAGCAGGGCCAGAAGTGGAACTGTAGCCATGCTAGGGCTGGGGCTAGCTCAGTGGTTGGCAATCCAAAAGATAAGAGCCATTTTTAAAAACTCCTTCAATAACCAAGGATTTTGAGAGCCTCAATAGGTATAGCCTCCAGGTGTGAGGAACTGGGCCAGGGCATCTGCTGCAGGGCTCCTTGGTGGTGGTGGTGGTGGTGGTGGTGAGCCCAGAACCAGGATCAGGCCACCTGCAAGGCCCCCCAGTGGCAGGGGGGGCCCAGAGCTGCAAAGGGGCAGCCAAAGACAGCATGTGGCTCCGGAGCTGCAGGTTGCAGACTGCTGGGTTAGAGCCATTAATCGGAGGCCATTGATGAGTGTGGGTAAGGGGCAGGGCTGGACTGCCTCTGAGTTGGAGCTGAGGGCAGGGCTGAAATCAGGAGGAAGCCATGGTTGGCTGGGGAGCCAGGACGTGGAACAGAGCCATGGCTGTGGGACAGGGCAGGGCACAGCAGGCTGGGTGATGCTTGTCTGTCCCCAGTGCCTAGTCCAGGGGTTAGTGACCCAAAAACATAAGAGCCATTTTTTTGAAATTCCTTTAATAACCAGCGGTTTCGAGAGTGGCAATGGGTGTAACCTCCTGGTAAGGGGTGGAGAGAACAGGGCCAGGGCACTGCCGAAGGGTCCCTTGGCAGTGGTGGAGGGGAGCCTGGAATCAGAAGTGGGCCCCCCACAGGGTCCCTTGGTGGTGGTGGGGCCTGCAGGGTCCCCTCATGGCAGGGGTGGGGGCCATAGCCAGGCGTGGACTGCCCGCAGGGTTGTGCTCCCCCCCATGGGGGGGTGGAAGGAGGAGCCCGGAGCTGCAAGGAGGCAGCCAAAGAGCCATGTGCGGCTCTGCAAGTTGCAGACCCCTGGCCTAGTCAGTGCTTGGTGTGCACCCCATAGTTTGGGGCCTCTGCCCTTTGTCCCTAGGATAGCAGAGAACTGTGGTGTAGGCTCAACTGGCAAAAGTTGACTTGTGGTATTTTGTGTTGTACGACGTAGAGCTTGCCTCTGCCGTGGTTAGTTACGTGAGCAGGTGGTGTACTGAAACAGCCGATTTCTGAGGTGTGCCCTGCAGTATTTTGCTGCAGTTGTTGCTGAGCTAACATTTCCTAGAGTTGCCTACCATTTTTATTGCTATTTAAGACTACGATTTGAAGGAATTGCTTACATTTTATTGGTCATTGAACTACTCCCATCCTTAGTTAGGTACTTACTTGTATGTGTTTCTGAATCAAGGATTGAACATGAATGTGCACATGCAATAAAAACTCCTAGGGTGGTCCTGGTGGTTTGAAATGACTGCCTGCCATAGTGTTTGGTCCTCACGTGGAAGGGTGTCATAGCAACAGGAGGGTGTTTGGGAAGTTAAGAATGGGAGATTTGACCAAGCAGCAGTTACTTGTGTTTGTCTTCTTTAGCTGGCACTTTCAGGGCAGTAACTGGGGCAGGGTGAATGGGGCTAAGCCCCAGGTGCTGAATTTTAGAGGGCACCCCAGACCCTACCTGGCCCAGAAGAGGCATGTGCCTTTGCTGAAGGCACGTTCCTCCGGTTGCCAGACTGGGGGTGGGGAATTTCAAAATCCTGCCACTGGCTCGGGGCAGCCAGCTTGGCTGGGTGGTGCGGAAGGCCCCTGCCACCGGCCTGGGTTGGCCGGTGCAAAAGCTGTCCGGCTGGGGAACTCCCAGCAATGGCAAGGTCCAGATCTGGTTCACTGCTGATGGCTGGAGCCAGTTTGGGCCCCAGGTGGGGCAGGGACAAGGAGGGTGTTGTATCTGGGGCAGCTTGCCCTGGATGCCAACTTTTCTAGTTATGGCCCTGGGTGCTTTAAACAAAATGGGTGGTGTTTTAACATTGCTTGCAGAGCTGATGAATCCTTGTACTTCTATGGGTTGTACTTAGTGAGTGAGACCACTACCTTTATAGAGGTAGAGGCACAATCTAATGATCTAAACATGGGAATGCAGAATTACTGAATTATAACTTGACTTCTGACAATGAGGCATCTGTCTGTAGCTTCCAGGGAGTCCCTCAACTGCCTGGTTCAGTCTCCGGGACTCTAGGTTGAGTTTCTCTCTCATAACTGTTTTTCATAGTGTCTGTATAGGTATAATTTCCCCAAGTTCTTACAAAACAGTGAAGAGAACAAGTAATGAGATTCCAGGAGGGCGTGAAAGGATGTAAAGAGTTTCCCGCTGCTAGTGGGAGGCCTTTCATTAGAACTCCAGACTGATGTGTCCTTGCTAGTGGGGAGATTCATAAACAGGACTGTTGACTTTTCTGGCTTTTTTATTAGTGTGTGTGTGAATGTCTGTTTTCCTGTTTTTGTGTGCTGGTTCTATTGTTAGTAGGTCAAAGCTGAGGGTAACTTTCTTGAAGTAACCTGACAGAACTGACAGCCTGTCCCAATTCATGTATTTACATAATTTTGAATGGTGTATGTTCTGTGCTGCTTTTCATTCTTTTTAATGAGAGAGGCAGTCATAAGATGATAATTATTTGCTTTGTACCTTGGGGCCGAACTGAAATCTAAAATAGACCAGACTCAAAATGTAATCGTGGACTTGGCTCATGCTGGAAGCTCTCTGATGCAGTAAAACAAAACCATTTCCATTCTGCAGTGAGTTGTACTCTGTCCTGGGCCTTGTCCCATCACAAAACACCCTGATTGTTATGCTGTAAAAAGATGCTGCTCGTAAGTTTAAAGCCATTCCTTTTGCTTTCAGGGTATGTTCTGCCAAACTCATGGCACTCCAAGTTCTGGACAATAGCCCAGAATGGCAAAAGGGGAGAGTTTGGTGTATTTTATCTTCCAGTTTATTTTTTGCTTTTAAAAACAAAGGTAGGTTTATGAGGAATGTTTTTCCCTCTCCTTTTCTGATGGAAAAGTTCTGAGGTTATTTGATTTGTTTTTGTGTTTGTTTGGGTTTTTTAAAGGATGGTGATGGGCGGGACGAGACACATCTGCAAGGAGTTTTAAATGGTTCCCATTTACATTGTGTCCATATATATGCATATCAGGTACCCTAACTGTCAGTGCTGCCGAAGGACCAACAGTGAGATAGTGCAGCAGACAGTGAGGGGAATGAAGAGATGTTGCTGATGACAGCAGGAGGGGGAAATGTGCAGTTAGAAGGATGCTCTGTGCTCTCCTTGTTGTTCCATAATGACCTTGAGCCTTCCAGCCTTGGAGAAGAATAGCAGTTAATGAGAAGATTCATCTCTGCTTCTGTTACTTTTCCCCCTATAATTTAGATGAGAAGAGTGTGTTAGATAGCTTTGAGTATCAAGAAGAGTCATAAATATAGACCAATGGCATGACTTACAGTACCAAGTCTGTCTCTTTTTGGGTGAAGAGACTAG
Organism: Podocnemis expansa; assembly: GCA_007922195.1. Classification (NCBI taxonomy): domain Eukaryota; kingdom Metazoa; phylum Chordata; order Testudines; family Podocnemididae; genus Podocnemis; species Podocnemis expansa. Next base: position 6,598,997 of record ML681973.1, on the reverse strand, counting down.
TTTGAACCCTGGTCATTCGCTCGTCTATAAATCTCCTAGTTAGGCTTACAGCTTCTTGCTTATGGATGAGATGGTTCAGGCTCTATCTGTATTTTGTGCTTTCATCTGTTGCCTCCATGTTAGGAAAAAAAATAAGTAGTAAAGTGCCTGTCATCCTTGTGCAGGCTGTGACTTCTGGGTGTTTTTTTTAGGCGTTATTCTTTATTCTCTCCATTCTGTTTGTGATGATGGGACCACGCTTGAGTGCACTCTTCATCAAGATTTCTCCTCTATTGCCCCAGAGGCAACGGGGCATAGTAACTCTTGCTATAGCTGTAACATTTTTGTCTACTTTTTTCTTTCCTCTTCTAGTTGGCTTCTATCTCTTTCTGAAAGACTCTTTTCAAGAGGTAGAATACATGGCCTCCTCCAGAACCAGTCTCTTGATTTCTGTTTGTTGGCTCAGAAGCATTGGACAGGGGGGAGAGATGTTCATTTTAACTTCTAACTTGCACCCTGGTGCACCAGGTTGGTGACCTGGATTGCCAAGGTCACCTGAATAGGCATTAGAGAGACAACAGGCCAAAGGGGAAACAAATGTAAATGGCCCAATCTAGAAACTTTAGCAGGTTTTTGGTAACTTCTATGTCCTACCCTCTAAAAGGTAGCCCCTTGCAGTGGATGTACAGAAAAGACATTTCTCTTGCTGCCATATTGCAAGAGTAATAAAAACCTATTTCGAGAAGCGGTACAAAGAAATGATTCAGAAGTTTGTTTTTCACGTGTTTATTAGGATGTTTTCTATGCAAGGAAGGAAAAAAGGGGCACTGCACACTAAGTGTGAATATGCATCTCTCTCTCGCACGCACGCACACAGTGGACACTTATGTAAATATTTTTGAAAAAGAGAGCAAATGTAATAAGAAACTTCAGCCAGTTCTCACAAGCAGGTACGTTTCCGTCATAAATATTTGTCTTTTGGAAGAGCTGTTAAAAGTGAATTAGGTCTAGCTAAGAAATTGCATTTCTCAATGAGGGAAGACCGTATTTGTCTGTTGGGTGTTGGGGAGAGCTGGGAAGTTGGAGTCAGAAATGTACAATGCATGGATACAATGTTCAGTACTAGAAAAGTACATCCTATGACTAACTATAGGATAGAGTCCAAAATAAACATGGCGATGAACTAGATTGATGTCAGAGTAGAAAACACCATTCCAAGTGAATGACTAGAGAAGTGAGTATTAGACTTCATTCACTTTGCACATCAGTGATGTGGGTGACGAAATACCCAGGCCAATAAAGTTTTGTCACTGGCAATTCCTTTCACTTGTTGCTCACCTCTGACAGATCCGAGCCCCAGATTTTCCTTGGAGATGAAAGGGTGTGTATTTTGCTGTCTGTCACTTTCCAGAAACTTTTCATGCCTGAGTCTTAGGATTCATTTTATCAGAAAGAAAATGAAGGTATGTTGTTTTGAATTTTATCCAGTGTATATTTGTCAGCTCTCTGAATGCTAAACCCCTTCATGATACTGTATTCTCATAGCCATCTATTAAGGTTAGCAATCTGTCATCCACTTGTCGTCTTAGATAGTCAAATCAAATGACCATAGGAGCAAAAAACACCTATCACTACCAGCGTCTGTTCAGTAAATGCCACGTGTTTGCCTTGTTACCCATCAAAGGACACTTATGTGTCCTCGGGAACTGTGGGATTGCTTGAACTAATTGAGTGCTGTGTACAGCGGTGCACTGCAGTTCCTATCTACTTCTAGCAGACTGTCTGCAAGTATCATGGTCATGGAGTCCAGGCTTACGCAGCGGTGTCAGAAGCTATAGCGAGAGGGTGGTTTCAGAGCAGTAGGGGGTCTGATGCAGACTTCTTACATAACCTTGGCTGAGACACTTTGTCTCTCTCTGCCTCAGCTTCCCAGCTGTGAGCTGGAGAAGACAATCCTTCCCTTCCACCTAGTCTGAATCCTTTGTCAGATCCTAGATACAGAGGCTGTTGCGTGTGTGATGCACAGCTCCCATATCACTGCCCCATTCTTAATTGTGGATGCTAGAATGGCCCTGCAGTTCTGTGTATTGTCTGTCAGGGGCTCCGTTCAATAACTGATAGTGGAAAGCTTTACACAGAGGACTTTAAAAATCACTGGAAAATCGATCACCTAGCTGGCATTTGTACTTCTGAAAATTCTTCCCTGAATGGCCATCACTTTTCATAGCTATCAGTATTGTTAAGATTTCCTTGCTTAAAAATAGAAAAGCTGAATATATGAGAAGGTCTGGTTTGCATTTCCTTTTACTGATTGAAAGCAAAACCCTCCTCAGCAGTAACATCTGCATTCCACCTTTACTGTCAACTTTACATAGACAATTATTGCAAGGAAGAAATATGGTCATGTGTTGTTGAGGTACTTCCCCGCTTTAGTAAGAGACCTTCATTTAAACTAGTTTTATTAAAGCAATTTTTTTTTCTGTGGTGGACAGCAATATTGTTCTAACAAATTAATAGCCTGAACTTGAGTTTCTGCAATATAGTTGCAAAGGAGCAGCTGTGTTAGTCTAGTTCAGCAAAAAAGAAAAAAAAAAAAAAAGAGTCCTGTGGCACTTAAAGACTAACAAATGTATTTATCGCATGAGCTTTTGTGGGAGAAAATCCCACTTTGTCAGATGCTTTGAAGGTACATCTTGTTTATTTTACGACATAGTGTGAGGAAGTATTTCAAAGTATGATGTCCTGTTCCAAAGGGCTAGGTAGTCAAGTTAGTCTAGTTCAGTGGTTCCCAACCCTTTTCAGGCTGGGGAATCCCTTTTTAAAAAAATTGTTGCAGCTCCCCTGGTTGATTATGTAATCTGGCCTGCCTGGGCAGACTCTGGCCTGCATCACTCTGGCAGTGCCACTGGGACAGCTGGTGTGCAGCGCTGCCACCACCATGTCCTGCACAGCAGGGGAGCCAAGCCGCAGCAGTTATGGCCCCTGCCCTTGCCCCTTCCGGGAAACCTCCACAGCCCCGTCCCCCTGCAAGGATCCGGCCACAGTAGGGGACAGTCAGCCCTGGTGGGGAGCATTGGGGCTGTAGCTGGATTCCAGCCCCAGTAGGGGAAGCTCTGCGGACCCCCTGCAACACGTCTGCGGACCCCTGCTCGTCCCCGGACCACAGGTTGGGAACCACTGGTCTAGTTCAGCAAAACAAACATGAAGTCTTTAAAAGTGCCAGTCCTTGTTTATTTCAAAGTAGACACTTTGACTAGTTCAGAATATTGACTTTCCCTTAACTGGCAAACGCGTGAAGGGAGATTTGATCCAAAGAGACTCAGCTGCCATGTAAGTTTCTACTTCCCAAGTTTCTTTATGGAGCTCAGCAGAACCTCCCCAGTAATGAGAGACATTAGAAGGGGCAGTTTGTCACTATCTAATTGCATGCCAGTTTAAAGTAGCGGAGCAACATTCGCCCTCATGCCATTTCAACTTCAGAGGGCATTGCTGTATGTTTGTAAGAGCATCCATTTTCTTTCCTTACTGGATGTCATGAAGGTTTTTTGAATGGGTTCAAACACCTTTTAATATTGTGTATTGGTGACATCCAGAACCTTCCGATAGAGTAAAATAAAGAACCTTTTTATCTCCTGTAATTTCCCATCTCATCTCTTACACAAATGTGTGCTTTTTTAATAAAGATCCTTAATGGAGATCACAGAGCTGGAGTCACTGATGCATCCTCTCTCAGAAGAAGGAGACTTAAGGCTACTCTGCGTTACTGAGTTTTGTTGACAAATCAGTGGGGAGGCACACAGTGAAAAGGTCCTACTGCCGATGTAATTCTCTTGCGATGCCGATAATAAAATCACCTTAACAGAAGGAGCAGGGCTTGTGTTGATATAGTTAGGGCAACACAGTGTCAGTTGTAGGTAGAACAGTACACTGCACTTCCAGTTGTAGGTAGAGCAGTGCAGTGTCCATGTAGAGTGGGTGCTGGATTGCTATTGACTGTCAAACAATTTCCAGGAGCCCTGAAATCGAGCAGAAAGCCCTCCCCTCCCCTCCCCTGGAGAGCTGAGTGACGGGCCCCCTCTCCCCTGGGAGCAGGGCAAGAAGCTCAACAGAAGGCTCTGCAGAGGGGGGAAATTCCCCAGCCGGACCCTGCTCCTGGACTCATCAGTTTCACTCCCCAACCCAAGAGAGAGGCGAGTCGAGGGTTGGAGGTGGCGCTCCTTCTGTGCTGTGCTGTGCTGTACTGTATTGTTCTAGACTGAACCCGAGATGCTGTGATTTCACTGTTTGTCCTTGCCCCCCCCCCAATGTTTCTCAGTGTCCCTCTAAAGGGATGCGCACCCTCCCACTCACCCAGTTTGAAAACCTCTGCTTCAGCAAATCCAGATCAGTGGTATGGGGGTGTAGCACAGATTCATAGACTTTTGAGTTTGATGTTATGTGCCTCAGGATTTAAAATTAATTTTAGTATTTGTTAAAAGGAAAAATTTGTCTGACACTCATTGTAAGGGAACAATTAAGTGATCAGGCTTATGGTATTGTTGAGGCATTCCCTCTCAGCTATGCGTATTCTGGTCAGGTAGACTAAACTGTGAGGCACATTTATTATACTGTGTATTTTGTGCGTACTGGCTGACTGATCTTTTCTCTGTATATCTGTTTACAGGATATCTAAATACAATATAAACCTTTTAATATTGGAAGCTTTGTGGGGTGTCAGTGGAAGGGTCTTTTCCTTCCAGTCATTTCTCAGCCTGGGTGAAGTGATGACTGCTGCAAAATCAGCTAAAATACATTAGCTTGTATGCATCATTTACCTTTTGTAACAGAGGCTTATTTTGTTATCCTCTGAGAGAAGTGTTATCCTCCATGAAGCTTGCAAACAGCTAATCTGTGCACATTCTACCTAAGGGCTTTTAACATTTAGCTGTAGCAAACAAAACCCTCACAAAGATAAAACTTGTTGAATCAAATGTCCGACTTCTTAGGTATTTAGGACCACAGATGGCTCTAGGTCCAAACTGTATGTTGGAACTTCCCTTAGTGCTACATATGCTCATTTATTAGACACTTTTGAACGAGCCCCTTGCTCCCCAGAGTTGACCGACACCCTTTGCTTCTGTATTGGAGCCCTCTGCTGGACCGTACGGAGATGCAGACCCCTGTAGATCTTTGCCTGAAAGTGCTGTGAAATGCAGTAGGCAGTACACTCTGCTTCAGTAGCTGGTTCAAAATTGAACATTGTTTCCATTGCTAAAGCGTATAGAACATCTTCAGCCTCACGCCATAAAAATGTCTGTCTGAATCAGTTACTTTAAGGTACTTAAAGTATAGAGCAAGTGAAGCCTACTGTGTTGGTCTGGAGTAGGTGAAGCGCCCTGCCGCAAAGACCTTCCACTCTGAATATCCCAGATAAGGGGTGGGAAGGAAACGAGCATAGAGCTGGAAGGTGAGTTACCCAAGGTCACACCACATGGCAGGTCAATGGCAGAGGTGGGAATAGAACCAGGGTCTCCTGAAGCCAGGTCAGTGGTATAGCCGTTTGAACAAGCTGCGTTTCTCTCTAATTTGGTTTTAAAGTTCATATATGCTTCTCTCGTGCTGGAAGCAGGACTGTGTGTGGAGGATGCTGTTACTTAGATTTAAGACTCCTTCCTGCACCATAAACTGGGCCCTTTGCAGCCAAAGGATGAGGTGGCTTGTAAGCCCTCTGAAGCAGAATTGGTGCTATTGCTTTCTATCTCAGTGGTTCTCAGTCATTTGTGACACACCTGTCAGATGATGTTTCCTGTGAGAGAGACTACAATCTGCCTGTGACAGTGGCACTTGGGAGGATGCAGCACTAGGAGACCTGGCTGGGGGCAGAGTCAAACCACCACAGTCTGCTATCGTGGCAGCTTGGCTCGATGGGGCTGGGTTTATTTTTATGGGGCAGGCAGTGCCCACCCACCCACCCAGTACGGGATGGCTGTGTTGCAGCCCCCAAGTCTAGGGTTACCAGATACCAAAGCATGGAAGGGAGGACAAGGATGTTTGAAAAGGAGGACATTGGAGGACACATGGAAGAAATGTAGCATTAACGTAATATTCTTCTGTTTTTAGGAGGCCCTGGGATGCTTCCCCCTAAAAATAGGGTGTTCTAGCATACTCTAACTCCTGTAAGTAAAAAGCCAGACAAAATCATGTATTTTTAACATGTCTGCTGGATGGAGGACGTGAAGGTTAAAAGGAGGACATGCCCTCCTTTTGCCTGACATCTGGTAACCCTACCCAAGTCCCTTTATTCATTGGGTCCTGGCTGCTGCCTGTGTTGTGCAGGAGGAGCAGCCTGTTGAGGGCAGCAGAGAGTGGCAAGCAGCAGGAGCCCCAAGTTGGCTCCAAGGTGAGCTGTCAGTTTTTTGAGACATGCCTCTCAGCTCTTCCCAACACTCCTTTGTGTCCCGACACAGTGGTTGAGAACTGCTGGCCTATCTCACTGATTTCATACCAGCAGGTCAAAAGAGCCAGTTTATAAGAAAACAAGTTTCACTTGCTTTCAGAAAATAGTTGATTTGTCTGCTGGTTCTGCCTTTTGATAAGGTTTTAGTGCCTGAGCAGTGACTATGGGCTGGTCCTTGCTCTTTTTATGTGGTACTGTATCTGTATCAGCCTTTTCTAATGGGAAGGCTGTAATAAGGAGATACTGTATCCTGTCAAAACAAGGAGTTAATCTAGCCCTCAACTTGTCCTAATGAAGTCTTATCATGTTCTCCACATGGTGACTTTCTCTTACGTTATAAATCAGGAATGGTGATGAATCTCCCTTCGAGTGCAAATAACCATGTTATAAATGGCTAGAATCTGTTTAGCTTTCAAAAACACATGGCATGCATTCCAAAGTATGTTACAAACAAGAGAATTCAAATTGCCCCATTACCATCTTTCAAGCTATCCTTTCAGCCTTCCTTTCTTTCTATCCTTGTCCACTAAAGTCTCATTTGGCACTCTTTCTTTGTAAATGTAACCCTTCTGCCAGGGTGAGCTGGCAGAACAAGGGCCGGGTTCTACATCTAGGGGTTTCCAAATAATGTTATAGCACCAGCTGGCTCAAGCCCCCACCTGTCTTCTGGGAAATCGTGCACTATTCCCTGGGCACCCCAAAGGGCGGGGTAATGCTTCCCCCTTGCAGGCATGAGTCTGAGTGTAGTATACGGAACTTTTAATAGTAATGAAAACAGAATGTAAAAGCCCAATGATAAAAATCAGCACTGATCTGGAGAATCAGTGCAGAAAAGGTTCCCAGCATGATCCCACGCAGCATAACAGCACATGTGAACTCAATAGCAAAACCAGCACTGATCTGGAGAATCAGTGCAAAACAGGTTCCCAACAAACCCAGGGCATGTAGGGAATGTCTTTCATGCCAGCTGTCTGCCGGCCACCCGCTGGTCACTGACGCTCTCCGGCCCTCCGCTGGCGGCTCGTGCCATCCATTGGCTCTGCCTGCTGGCTCTGCCCACTGGTCACTCACTCTGTCGCTGCTCCTCTTCAGTGATTTCAGCTCAGAGGGAGGGTTTTCCTCTCTCACTCTTAAACCTTACATGGCTGCAAACAGCTACTCCAATTAAAATAAAAGAGAGTCTTCACAGGATCCCCTGGCCAGATCTGTACTTTGACAATCGGGTGAGCTGTGGCCACAGACATGCCTCCAGAGTGAGCTGATGTTAACCTCCACCTCTGTCTTAACTTCACCAGGTTTGGAGGTGGGGGTGACCCCTCTTTTAATATTCTTTTTGGTAAGGGTAGCTTTTATCCTTTAACCCACCTAAACAGAGTTTGAACAAGCAATAGAGTAGCCTATTACAAAAGACAGTATTTCATGTTTTTCTTCAGTAGAATTACAGATATTGACAGATTTGTGATCGGATCAACCCAAATACCGTGACCCATATTACCCTGTACCCATAGTGTAACTTTGCTAGTATGCCCTTTGTGCTCGTGCAGATTAGTGTACATACTCACGTATAGACCAAGATTTTTTTGTGCCTGAAAATTGGCTTCAAAACAGGCACTCAGCTTATACACAGATGAATATGGTAGACAGCCCCAGCCCAGCAGTTTCGCTGACCATACTGCCAGCTGGAGCCCCAGTGTGGCTGGGATGGTGATCTTGAGAAGTATGCCTGGGCTGGGGCTAGAGTAAGGAGCGGACCCTGGCATCTAGAGTAGCCAGGTAAAGGGGTCTTGTGAGTGGTGGTCGGCCTGGACATATGGGGGGGGGGCAGGGAGGCCAGGGAAAGTGGCGGCAGTGTGCGGGGGCTGGGAGTGGGTCGGGGAGTCTAGGGAAAGAGGCAGGAGGGCCTGAGGGTTTTGGGGGGGGGAGTTTCAGGGAGGCCAAGGAAGTGGCAACAGGGCCTGGGGATTGGGGGGGGTGCCTGGGAGGCCAGAAAAAGCAGCAGCAGGGGGTGGGGGGATGACGTGGAAAGAGTGCTGGGGAACAGGGGAACAGCAGCAAGGAATGGAGAAGGTGGCAGTGAGCAGGAGGGGCAGGAGTGAGGGATGGAGAGAGCAAAGGGGCAGCAGGAGAAGCAGAGAGAGCTGGGGGAGAGGGGAAAAGCAGCAGCAGGGGTTTGGGAGTTAGGGAAGGTGTCAGGAACTCCACAGAAAGCCCGCAGCAGTGGGTGGCTAGGGGGGTTAGCGACCAAGGCCAAAAGGGGACCTCTGCTTATACACGGGCCACCCATTATTGCCTCTTTTGGGGCTCAGACTTGGGGCGTCGGCTTATGCACAGATCGGCTTGTACCTTATTATATATGGTAGTTGCCCCCTCCTTAGAAGCTGCTAGGGACAGACTCTAAACCTGCCTTATGTACATTTACTGCAAAATTCTTGGCCAAGTGGTACGATTGAATGTGCTGGCATTAATGAGGCTGAATGGAGTATACAGCATGTAAAGATTTTTTTGGCAGCCTGTGTGCCAATGGTCCTAAAAGTCAAGGTTGAATTGCATTGCCAGAGCACAATCAGGACAGCACTGCTGCAGATTTATGCTTGCCTGGCCTGTGTGTGACCTACAGACAGAGCTGAAATGCCGGTGGGAAAACAGTTCACACTTGGTTACCTAAAGTTAGGGTCCCATAGCCTGATTTCACACCACTAGTCCTGAAGGCTTACCACATTTTCATCAGAGGCATCAGGAAATGTTCTTCATAGATCTGCCTCCTCTATATGCCTTAATTTGCAGTTTTTAACCAGCATAATGTGCATCATAAACAAAGAGTAAAGTTTGTTCTTCAGTTCTCTGGTACAGTGTGATCCAAGAGTCATCTCCTATCCAAATTTATAGGCGAATGTTAATATTAAAAACAAAGATCCCTTTCTTTTGTTCTTCTTAAGTCTTTCTTTCTGCCTCCCAATGTAAACTAATTAATGATAAAGCTTTAAACAAGCAGACTGCAGAAGCACCAGTTGTCTTTACATACATTATTGTAATTTGAAAAGCTTTTCTGCAAGTCTTAATTCCAAATCCTTAGAAAATAACATCCCACTACCCCAGTACAGGCTGTTGCCAAGCTTCGTTAGTGCTTAACTGTACCAGTGTTTATCTCTTTCACTGTTCTGAAAACTTAGAAGAAGCTGTTATCGTTGTGATTGTGTTGTGGTGTCATTCATGTCCATTGTTCATTAGAGTTTTCCAGGCGCAGCTTACGCCTCAGAGATGTGCTGCAGAGGAGTAGCTAAACAAAGAAAATTATTTATGCCATTAGTCAATCTGCGCAGTGCTGATTGAGAGGTAGGGCTTGTGTGAGTAGTACATGACAAGGTGTTCAGAGGTCTGGGTTCTGGTACCAACTGCCCTGACTTCTGGCATGATCTTGAACAAGTCACTTCATTTCTCCATGCCTCAGTTCCTTTTGTATGTTAAGTAGAGAAAGCAACCCTGTGTTATATTACTAGAACATTGTGAGGCTTAATCATAGACTCTTGGAAGACTAGGGGTGAAGGGACCTCAGGAGGTCATCTAGTTCAACTGCTGCTCAAAGCAGGACCAACCCAACTAAACCATCCCAGCCAGGGCTCTCTCAAGTCACACCTTAGCAGACTCTAAGGGCAGTGTGTCCCACCACCTCCCTAGGTAACCCATTCCTGTGCTTCACCATCCTCCAGTGAAATATTTTTCCCAGTATCCAACCTAAACCTCTCCCATTGCAACTTGAGACCATTGCTTCTAGTTTTGCTATCTGCCACTGCTGAGGATGGTCTAGTTCCATCCTCCCTGGAACACTCCTTCAGGTAGTTGAATGTCTCAGTCTTTGTTCTTCCGTACACTAAACAAGCCTTGTTCTCTCAGCCTTTTCTCATGAGACATGTGCCCAAGCCTTCTGCTAGTTTTCGTTGCTCTCCACTGAGCTCCCTTCAATTTGTCCACCTCATTCCTGCAGAGGGGGGCCAGAACTGGACACACGATGCCAAATGTGGCCTCATCAGTGCTGAATAGAGGGGAATAATCACTTCCCTCAATCTGCTGGCAACGCTCCTACTAATGCAGCCCACAATGCCGTTAGACTTCTTGGCAGCAAGGGCACACAAGTTGACTCCTGTCCAGCTTCTTGCCCCTCTAACCTCACTATAATCTATTCATGTTCTCAAAACATTTTATTTGGTGATATAGAAAGATGAAGTTATTAGTATGGATTCCTGGCTCTCACCCTTGAAAATGAGGTTACACTTAAAAGTAGCTCTGTAGAAAAGGCCTTGACTGCACCATATTTTCTTCATCAGACTTGCTGTGTTTAAAACTCAAAGGACACTTATCCTGTCTTCCAAGTCTGCAAATTTAGATCTCAACCCAGCATTCCTCACTTAAAGCTCCAGTTAAGGTCCCCAATGATTTTGAGTAAAGAATGCAGGGTCGGAACCTTAACATGAGTCTGATAAAGCTCAGTCATTTTTGTTCCTTAAATTAATGCACAATGGCAAGCATTCCCCTCTAAGAACTGAGCTGGCAAGTCTCCATGGTAATGTATAAGGCAGAACACAGTCCATCTTGCTCCTACACAGCTGTTGCGTCCAGCATGAGTGAAAACCTGTGCTGAGAACAAAGCTTTCCAGAGCTTTCTGCAGGCCATGCAATTCTGGATTGGTCAAGGGTTGTGCATGCTGGTTCCAGCAGCACAGTCCATGGGCTCTTTGACATGCATCACAGACCAGCGTACCTCTGCTTTACTGTAAGAGCAGTTCCTTTCATTTGAGGAGGAAAGGGTTTGCCTTGCACAACTAGCTAATGTGTCTTTCATTGCATATTTGACTCCAGGGCTAATTTGAATCTTAGTATACAGGTAAAAAAAAAATTCCCCTCTCACCACTATGGGTGGTATGTGTCATCCTCAACCTCGGGTCCTCTACCAGAGGCCTGGGAGTTTGAGGGTTCTGCGCAGTATCTTAGCTGTTCCTAGCACTGCACTCTTCTGGACAGAGAGCTCTGATGTTGCTCCTGGGATCTGTTGGAGCCACTCTCCCAGCTTAGGAGTCACAGCCCCAAGTGCTCCTACCACCACCGGGACCACTTTGGCCTTCACTTTCCACATCCGCTCTAGTTCCTCTTTCAGGCCCTGGTACTTCTCCAGCTTCTCATACTCCTTCTTCCTGATGTTGCTGTCACTTGGCACTGCTACATCTATCACCACCGCTGTCTTCTGGTCCTTGTCTATTACCACAATGTCTGGTTGATTGGCCAGTACCTGCCTGTCCGTCTGGATCTGGAAGTCCCACAGGATCTTAGCCCTGTCATTCTCCACGACCTTCTGTGGGATCTCCCATCTGGTCTTGGGAGGGTCTAGCCCATACACTGTGCAGATGTTCCTGTACACAATGCCAGCTACTTGGTTGTGCCGTTCAGTGTATGCTGTTCCTGCCTGCATCTTACATCCTGCCACTATGTGTTGGACTGTCTCTGAGGCCTCTCTGCACAGTCTGCACCTTGGGTCCTGTCTAGTGTGGTAGACCCCTGCTTCAATGGATCTGGTGCTCAGTGCCTGTTCTTGTGCTGCTATGATCAGTGCCTCAGTGCTGTCTTTTAGGCCAGCCTTTTCAAGCCACTGGTAGGATTTCCCAATGTCAGCCACCTCAGCTATCTTTCGATGGTACATCCGATGCAGGGTCTTGTCTTGCCATGGCACTTCTTCTGCTTGATCTTCCTCCCATGTCTGCTGCTGCCTCAGGCATTCTCTCAGCAGCTCATCTTCGGGTGCCGTCTTACTGATGTACTCCTGGATGCTCTGGGTTTCATCCAGGACAGTGGCTTTGACACTCACCAAACCCCGCCCACCTTCTTTCCGGCTGGCGTACAGTCTCTGGGTGTTGGATTTGGGGTGGAAACCTCCGTACATTGTGAGGAGCTTCCGGGTCTTCACATCGGCAGCCTCCATGTCCTCCTTTGGCCAGCTCACTATACCGGCAGGGTATCTGATGACTGGCAGGATGTACCTGTTGATGGCGTGGATCTTGTTCTTCCCATTGAGCTGGCTCTTCAGGACCTGTCTTATCCTTTGGTGGTACTTGGATGTTGCTGTCTTCCTTGCCTCCTCATCGTGGTTCCCATGGGACTGGGGGATGCCAAGGTACTTGTAGCTGGTCTGTATGTCTGCTATGTGGCCTGCTGGTAGTTCCACCCCATCAGTCTTGACTACCTTCCCTCTCTTTACTACCATCCAGCCACACTTCTCCAGTCCAAATGACATCCCAATATCCTCACTGTAGATCCGTGTCAGGTGGATTAGCGAGTCGATGTCTCGTTCATTCTTAGCATACAGCTTGATGTCATCCATGTAGAGGAGGTGGCTGATGGTAGTTCCACTCTTGAACTTGTATCCATATCCAGTCCTTGTGATTATCTGGCTGAGGGGGTTCAAGCCAATGCAGAACAGCAGCGGGGACAGCGCATCACCTTGGTATATGCCGCACTTGATGGCCACTTGTGCAAGCTGTCTTGAGTTGTGTCTATATATATAGAGAGAGAGAGAGAGAGAGACACACACACGTATGTAATTTTCTTACCAATAATTATAAATCCTATCTGATAAAATATATAGTCCTATAATTTAATTTTATGTATATTAACTCTAAAAATAAATTCAGGATATATGAAATTACCCAGCAAAAAATTGTTTAAATGCATGGGAGAGGAGAATTAGTGCAAAATTAAATATAATCTCAAAGTGTGAGCCATCAGTCAGATGCCTGCTTTAATAAAAAGGTGGTTTTAAATGAAGGTTTGGCTCAGTGAGAAATCTGTCTCTGCTGGTCACATTCCCTCCTCCCCTTGTTCTGTCAGTCAACCAATAACATAGCTGTGGAAATTCATCAGCAGCCAGCTCGGGCCTAGAATCATTCAGACAGCTTATTCCTGTCTCAAGAGCATTGAGGATGAACTCTGGATGGGAGATATGTTCCCTGTAGGAGACTGTCGCCTTACAGCACCAGTAGTGAGATCTGAAACTGGATTCCTGCAGTGGAGGATTTCTTCTTGTTTTGGTATTTGAGCAGCTGAGCTTGGATGTCATACATCCAATAAACTGGGGGAGACTAGTGGTTCATAGTTCTTATGCAGCTTTTTTGCTACCATCAACTTACCCCAGCTGATGAGATGCCATCTTATGTGACTGTTGGATGTGGTATTCACATACTGTACTGTCATAATGCCATACCTTTAAATTCGTGCCCAGTAACATACTGTCATAATAGGCTTTCAAGAGCATTAACCCTTGAAATGGAAAACTAATGTGGCTCTTTGTCAAGGGCGAAATATTCCCAGGTCTATCAAAGGGAGGAGGCATAGCTTAGTCTGATGCTGTTTCCATAAAAATGCTGTGTTTTTGGCAGAAGTCATGCTGTGCACATACTCTTCAACCAGAACACACAGCTCTGCTGTATTTTTATTTATTCCCCTCCAAATGACATTAAACACTACAATTAAGAAAGCAGCCAGGATAAAGCTTTTTATATTTTTAGTCTCTGGGACCACTTGACTGCCCTTCATTTTACATGCTTTATCTTTTCTGGAGGGCAGCTTCTCCAGCATTTGGTTGGCAGAGGGAAAACCTGCTTTTCAGTGTGTGTGGTGTTTTTGAAAATACTTTGTTGCTCTTCAATGAGCAACAATTATCTTTGCAGCAGCCTTTCTTCTGCTAATAATCTTGAAAAAACAGGCACGCATGAGACATGAATAAAGGGGCTTTATCCAAATGACCATCCAGCATAGCCATAAGGATTTGGGCTTTCTCGTCACGGACCTTCATTTATCTATCTTTTGCTGTCTTTGTCCAAATGTCTTGTGGAAAACCAAGTTTTCATTAAAACACATGCACAATCCTTGCTTTTCTCCTGTGTCACCTATTAAATGTATTCAGCTTGTTTTTCTTTGGTTTGTCCTCTAAGAAGTTGCTGCCAAAAAGAATATTTATGTAGTGAGTTTTGGTGCCTTTCCAAACACAAACAACCAGCTGATGTTTTAACCACAGAAGAGTTTTGATATAAATATAATGGAGCTGTTTAAAAAAAGAGCAGTGAGCAGGTATTGTACCCTTCCATGAACTTCCTGCTGGCAGAAGGGACAGGTAGCTAAAGATGGGGGACTGGGCACATGGGGACACAAATGGGTAGGGGATAAATAGTAGCTCATGGTGTGCTGTTTTGTTCCTGGCAAGACGGGAGACTGCTGTGTAATTCCACCTTCAAAAAGGTAGCAGACTATTAGTGTCTTTTAAACCAATGGCTTAATTATCCATCTCGCGAAATCAGGAAGCAGTCATTTTACATGACAGACAGGTCACAGAGATAGCTAGTAGCTGTTATTGGCCCAATGTCTTTTGGAGGGGGAGACAAGCTTTTGAGAGGAAGTCTGACAAAGAGATAATGCTGTTTCTTTCTATTTTAGGGTATGTCTAGAGATAGCGTAGCAGTATCGATAAAGTGCAGCGGGTCCAGTGAAGATGCTTTATCTGTGCTGAGGGGAGCTTTCCCAGGCGTATAAAAGACACACCACATGAACAGTGTAAGCCACTGGCTTTCAGACTATGGGTTGGAGCAGCATGCTGGTTCACAGCATCCCCTAATGCCACTGCTGCGAGACTGGAATGTGTTGATGAGAGATGTAGTTGTTGGGTTGCAGGCATACATGATTTTTTTTCAACTGGGTCCTGAGGGAAAAAAAGTTTGAAAAGCCTTTGTCTAAGCTGCATCAGCAGAAGAAGCTGTTCCACCGACACAGTGCTGTGCACACAAATGCTTGTCGTGGAACTTATGTCGTTTGGAGGTGGGCTGTCCTTACCCCTGAGTGACACAAGTTTTGCCGATGTAGGCAGTTGTGGAGATGTGGCCTAAAAGAAACAGGATGTGAGCAGGCACATTGGAGAGTGGACCAGTGAAGTTGGAGAGGCGAAGGAAGAAATGGAGAGAGGCTGCTTGTGTGAAAATGCAGCCTGATTTTGTTTCCCACTCCATAACTGGTAAAGAGAGAGTCAGCAACAGGGGGTGTGTGGAGTTTCCAGCTGACAGCTACCTCACGGGGCTTTCCATGGGAAGAGAGTGCTGTTTGTGTGGTTATCAGGTTGGTATGTGCTGTCTCTGCTCCCTCTCCTCTGTCTCCTTTTTATGTTTTAATATAGCCTGGGGGTAAATCGAAGCCCTTTATTCATCCCAAAGGGGACACTTTCAGTGAAAGCACTGTCTTCCCTCACACACAGATCAAATTTTTAGCCTTATTTTTTAAAAAAACGTGAGGTTCCTTCTGTCCTTGCTTACATGTGCAACGGATAAATGCAAGCCTAATGCATAGTGGATGTCTTTCTATTAAGTGAAAAAACAAGGAGTTGTGTGGCACTTGAAGACTAACAGGTTTATTTTTTGCATGAGCTTTCGTGGGAGAAGATCCCACTTCCTCAGATGCTTCAAAGATGGGTGAACTTACAGAAAGGAATGAAAAATTTGCTGTTACTTTATGACCTGATCCTATGTTTTACACCGCCTTGCATTTAGTTTCATTCCTTTCTCCCATGAAAGCTCATGCAAAACATAAATCTTTTAGTCTTCAGGTGCTCCTTGTTGTTTTTTCACTGGACTAGACTAACACGGCTATCCATTTTACAATTTCTATTAAGTGGCTTCAAGAGCTGATGTGAACAGTAGCATTTGCAGTGCACAAAATTTACTGCTCCTACAAATGCCAGCAACTGTGCTACATACCCTTGAGCACTGTTTACTGCTGTCTTGTCCAGGAACAATTTCTGTATATGCAGACATGGAGGTCTATTGGAACAACCTTATTTATAAATTAGGATGCACTTGTTTGCAGTGTTGCCTTAATAATTTGTTTATAAACAGTCTCAGCATCTCTTGTCAGAATCAACTGCAGCTTAACCATGTGCTTTTAAATTTTTTGTACATATCAACTACACTGGAAGCAAGAACTCCTGCTAGCTTGCATTGAGTTGCTTTATTACCTGCATAACATGCTGTCTTGCTGTAGTAGAAGCTTGTGGCTTGCTTTTTCTGAGAGGTATGGGTTGGGGATTTGGATTCTCCTCACAAAAGCCGTCTGCTGCTCTTCAAACAGAGTCCCACAGCTCGGCCTTTCTTGGCTGCCTGTAATAAAGAAAAATTATCTGTGACTCACTCTGCCCATCTTAATGAGGAATCCTGGAAGCCAGTGTAACTTGCTCACAGCTCCTTTGAAGGGAGACCGGGAGAGGAATGAAGTGACTTGAACTCGAATTAATATGCAAGCTAAATTCTGTGAAAGCAGGACTTAATCGACACTATGGGTTCTTTTCCCCATTACAAAAGGTAATTTGACTTCAAGCTTCCCATGGTTTGAACCTAACAACTGCTCTGATTTGCTGTTACTGTATGACCTGATCCTATGTTTTACACCCCCTTGCATTTGTTTTCATTCCATTCTATAAGTTCACCCATCTTCAAAGCATCTGACAAAGTGGGATTTTCTCCCATGAAAGCTCATGCAAAAAATAAATCTGTTAGTCTTAAAGTGCCACACGACTCCTTGGTTTTTTGGTTTTTTTTTTCCCCTCTCCTCATGTCTGCTCACCGATGCAGGTCTCCGATCAGTTTTTGTCCTGCCTGCTTGTTCCCTGTCCACTTACTGTCCCGGGGAGCATCCAGAGAGCAGGAGTTGTTGTATTAGCCTTAGGTCAGGGGTCAGCAGCTGAAAAGATGAGAGCCATTTTTTAAAATTCCTTCATTAACAAAGTGTTTTCAGAGCCACAGTGGGTGTAGTCTCCTGGTGAGGGAAGCTGGGACCTGGGCACCTGCCACAGGGTCCCCAAGTGAGGGAGGGATCATGGAACCAGAAGCGGGCCCTGCAGAGTTTCCCAGTAATGGCAGGAGCTTGGAGCCTCTCACGAGCCACCTGTAGGGTCCCCGGTGGTGGCGTGGGGCCCAGAACCAGGAGGAGTTGCCTGCAGGGTTCCCCAGGGGCGGGAGTGGGGCAGGGCACAGAGCTGGAAGGGGGCAGCCAAAGAGCAGCATGCAGCTCCGGAGCTGCGGGTTGCAGACCCCTGCCTTAGGTCCAAGACTGGGTACATCAAATAGGTGGATGCTACAGACTGTTTTCCTCTTTTTGGCTGAATAAAATAAGCCAGCCTATAACAAGAAATCCAATAATGGTTGCTCTTGTCTTTTAGCATCTCCCTTTTACAAGTCTCTGTTTTTTCCACTCAGTTATCTTTTGTGGGAGATGTTTCCTTTATGAATCTCTAGCCTGGTGCATCAAGTGTGCCTTCACGCTGCACCCTGCCGGTCTTGGTGTTTTATTTTACCACAGGAAGCCCCACTAATTTACAGCACGAGTTGACTTTGTGCCTCCCTTTCTAATACAGGCTGTTCCATTTAGAGCTGAGCATACAGTGCATACGCTTGCTGCTATTTGCTGTCTGGGAGCAGTTGCCCTTATTATTTAAGCAAACAAACAAGCCAGCCAACCGCATGGCATCCTGTGCCTTTTAATCTGCTGCTTTTTAGTAGTTGAGTGGCTGCTGTGGACCGCAAACATGAGGGAGTAGCTCCCTCTGGAGCCAGCATCAACATGGCTCCTGGAAATGAGGCTGTATGAGTTAAAGCTGGTACCAATTTCAGTTGTTTCACCCCAAATATTTGCTTTTTAGATATAAGGATGCCTGTTTGCTGAATGACAGATCAGTCTCCATGAATGCTGCTTCTTGTTCCCCTCCGGAGAGAAGACTTCTTGGTCCTCATGTAGTAACAAATAAACATTACAAACAGGAAACTTGCTTGGAGTTCTAGAAATGTTTTTAATAGATGTATGTTTTTAAATCGCTTGCTGTCCCAGGATCCAAAGAGATAGCTGTGTTAGTCTAGTTCAGCAAAACAAACAAGTGCATGGAGCTCCTTGTGTGTTGTGCTGTCCCAAAGCTCTCTGCATAGCCCCTGATCTTTGGAAGTATTTACTAGCTGGTGTGGGGCCTAGTAGCATGATCCCATTGAATGGAAAGGAATTACATCTGCTATCAATTATACACCCCCCGCCCCCCGGCACTCCTAGTGTATTTAGCCTTGTCTGGGTCAAAACATGACAGCTGTTAAATGGAGGATGCTATCACCTCAGAACCATACGTAGACTGTTAGAGAAAGTGTGTGTTTGTGCAATACATACACCAAATCAATGGAGCCCATTAATGGCTCTGAAATGGCCAATACACTTAGCAAACCTTTTCTAAGTCAAGTGGTGGAAGAATGGCTTGCCAAGAAACTCTGCAAAGTTAACAAAATACTGCGCGTGAGCTGGAAAAGAAAATCAAAGATTTATAATGAGCTTAATGGATTTTTAAAAACAGAGTTTTATAGATGAAATAAGTGATGGCGAGACAGGGAATAAATCAGACTTGTGAATTATTGAGTGAGCATACAGCCAAAGCATTATTTTTTACTAGTATTAAAGGTAGGCCCCAGCTGTAGAGATGGTTGCAGACTTCAGCACTCCTGAAGTTTGGTGATATTGGGGCCAGAGGTTCTTAAAGTGTAGCAGCGTTATGTTCCACAGGGGAATGTGGTCCATGTGTGGCCCCATGTGCTGACTTTTGTGGTCAAACTGCAGCTTTGTGTGGTAGCTTGTACACGTCCGCATTATGTAACGTTAGGGAGATGGCACACCTCATTCAGGACTCTACTGTGGACATTTTGAAGAAGCAGTATAGCTTAATTATATATTACAGTAGTGCCCAGAGGCACTAACTGAGCCCCACCAAGTTATGTAGCTGCAGCAGAAAGGACGGAGCTAACCCCCTGCGCCTATCTCCCTGCCCCACTCAGCCATGCGGTTGAGATAGGAGAAATTCAGCATGCCCTGCAGCTGTAGGGGCTGTTGAGCTAATACTAAGTGAGCAATCAAGAACAGCTGTTCAGCCTGGGGTGCAGGAGGATATACACTGGCTGTGGAAGGAAAGCAGGCATGTCCGGGGATGAGGATGGGGAAGATCATGGCCAGAGAGGAGGCCTGGAGCCCTGCAGTCCTTTGGCCCACACCCCATGGCTGGGAGGGCTGGACTATGTATGGAAAAGTAGTTTTACATTGTAAATAAAGAGAGAATCCTGCGAGTTGTCAGTTAAAAGATAAAGGGCCAGCAGCACCTCATTACAGTACTCAGACATGTAGTGGTCTGGGGCAGTTGGTTTAAATAGAGAAGAGGGGCAAAGTGGGTGGGAGAGAAAACCGAGAGATGAAATGACTTGTCCAAGGTCACTTAGCAGGTCAGTGACTGAGCTGGAACTTGAGTGTCAGTATACTGCTGGAGCCACTAGGCCATACTGCCATTCACTTCATAGACCTTTAGTTGCTAATGCCAAGAGACAGTTGGATAAACTTCCTGTTCTACTTTCAGAAGCTGATTTGGTCAAGGTATTAGGTAGGTGCCACCTCAAAGGTGTGTAGATTAGTTCATGGCCTATTTGCATGCTCTGTGGGCCAGTGGGATGTAAATGTCACCTCCCTTGCATTACCAGAGACTGAAGTCTGGAGGAGACTCGCTTTGGGCCCTGGCCATGTTTCCACTGCTTCCCTGCCCATTGGTTCAGCTGCTTAGTGGCAGCTTTACCCTCTACACACAGGGCAAAGGAGGAGTCCAGAAGCTGGCTTTTCAGTGGGTCTATGCATCTGTACTCTGATCCAAAGTCCACTCAAGTCAGAATTTGACTTCAGTGGGCTTTGGATCAGGCCACTACTTCCTACCAAGGCCATGCACCCTTCTCAGTTAGTGCCAGGCACTTCTGGGGTAGTGCTGGCTGAGACCAAGTACTTCTGCTATGGTCGTCTGTGACTTCAGCCGTTGCTCACTCGGGATCGACACTTTGCAAATTTTGAAAACCAAAACATGAGTAGTGCTAAAATTTACAGGTGCAGCAAAGTTGGTTGCCTGCCAGTTTGGTTGTAGACCTGACATCCGCAGGGTTTGCATTGAAGTAGGTTGTGGTCAGTTGAATCTGAAAAGAAAGGCAAATACTGTCAGTGCTGGGCATGCAACTCGTGCAAAGAAATGATGGTGAGGAAGCAGGAGAGAGCCCGTGAGTCTTGCGATGCTAGCTAATGTTCATCTTGACTATAAAGAGTTTTATGGAACATTTACAGCTTGTTTGTGTAACATCTAAGGCTGCAAATGCAACATACCAAATGTTTTCAGCTGTGGAACTTATGGTGGTTTAAACTATGAGGTATGTTACTTAGCTCTAGTTCATACTTGCCACATTTCTCAGTAGCAGTCAACGGGAGATACGCAAGGTATGTAAAATACCTTGCATATCTCTTGATGACTCTGAGTAGCTCAAGCATGTTAAGGTTGACTCACCGTGGATGGCTTGTGGTCGGCTTACAGCAGCTCTAGTTGGAGTCACTATGGCAACTTTTGGAGCACAGCAGTGAGTTCATACTTGCTGCTGAATAGCGTGCAGACGATCACGCTGACAGTGACAATTTTGCTGCTGTCATCATAGACTTACACTGAGATGGTTGACAGGATAAAAAGTACACCAGCAGTCCTTCAGACGGTGGACCTTTACTTTTGGCAAACGAAACAAGTCTGGTGTCCCTTTTAAAGACTAATACATTTATTTATCGCATGAGCTTGCAAGGGAGAAAATCCCACTTTGTTAGATGCATGAAAGTTGCCAATGTGATATCGGACCTATAGCAGAACCTCAGTTGCGAACACATTGGGAATGGAGGTGGTTTGTAACTGAGCATAACATCATGGTGGTGCTTTCAAAAATTTAAGAGGAAACATTGGCTGAATACAGCTTTGAAACATTACCATGCAGGTGAAGAATACTGCTTTCCCTTTATCTTTTTATTTAACACAGCACTATATTGTATTTACTGTTTTTATTATCTCTGCTGCTGCTTGGTTGTATGCTTCCTGCTCTATATGAGGCACGTGGTGGACCGGTCAGTTCATAACACTGGTGTTTGGCGCTCAGAGGGTCTATTGAGGTTAAGGTCATCTGTGAGGATGTTGGCAGAACGCTTCTCCAGTGTAGCATCTTGGGAAAGGGGGTGCCTGCTGGTACAATTGAGCTGCTCTGGATCTCTTTGGGAAGCCTATTCTACAGCAAAGTGTCTTCTACAAAGAACACAAGACTCTGTATCTTTATTCTGTTTTGAAACAAGCAGGTTTGAACCACAACCAGCTAGTCTTTGGTTTTCATACCTCTCTGCAGCTATGTTATTTTAGCATGAATGGATCTGTTGCACATACTGATTAAGAGCATAGTCCTGCACATGTCCGTGCAAATGACTGCACTTAGGTGGCTAGTCCCAGTGAAATCAGTACAGTAAGTCACATTCAGAAGTCATTGCAGTGTGGGCTCTAATCATGATTGGTTTCCTTTTGGTTTTACATGCAGCAGTAGTATTTTGTCACAAAGAGAATCAGTGAACTTAAATTTCTATATGCAGCAGTCTTGGTGGGAGCAGGAAAGGAAAGAAGTCCTTAAATAGTTTCATTATCAGATTTCTAATGCCACGCATGTTGACGTATGAGAGCAGCTGGGGGAGAAGGCTATCTTTGATGAAACAGTCTCCCATGGCTTATTAATAGTCACACTGATTGGTGAAAAACTGAATAAGAAGAGACCAATGTCATCAAAAATAGGATGTTTTAGACAATATCCAAAGGGGCAGCTGTGTTAGTCTAGTCCAGTCCCCCCCCCCCCCCGAAAAAACCCCCCACAACACCACAAAGGAGTCCTGTGGCACTTAAAGACTAACAGATTTGTTTTTTGCATAAGCTTTTGTGGGAAATAATCCCACTTTGTTGGATGCTTTGAATATGACTGTTCTTTTACTGAAGGATGTGTTTGCAAGGGGAAATTTTCATTGTTTTCCCCTAATTAAAGTGCCCCAAGAGAAACATAAGGGTTGGGGCTATGTTTACACTGTTTAAATGGTCAAAATAAAATATTCCCTATATGTTGGCCAAGTCTGACTTGGTGTGGTCCAAAACAGCCTTTTACAATGTGTTGTGCTTTATTATCAAGAAATATATTATTTTTATTAATAATTTTTTCATAAATCTAAGAGGAAATGTCAGTGTTTATATCATGGTGTATAAAATAATGTGGGGAAAAGGAAATATTTTTATCATTTTTAGTCATTGTAATTCAATATGTATTGAAGCAGGTGATGGATGCCTTATTTTTCTATAGAACTATTTTCTTTAGTTAAATAGGCATAAAATGAATGTGAACATACAGAAGATGCTGTTAACCTGAAGAGTTTAACTGAAAATCTCTTGTGTACACAGTTTTTAACCAAGCTGCAGAATTTTAGAACAGGGATGTAATTCTGTATTAAATACAGTAGCCGGTTCTATGTGGTCACAAGCCAAGCAATTGAGGGCATGATGTTCAATATATTTATCTCTGCTTTTAAAAGAAATAAATGCGTTCTTTCTGTTGGGTGGAACAGTTTAGTTGTCTTAGTTTTGAGTGCAGCTTGACCATTGATAATATGCTCAGGATGGGAGAGAGGAAAAATGGAGATTGAAAACTGTAACTGACCAGTCTTTCTATCCTGAGTTCAAAGTTCTCTGATAACTAAAGCTTTGATATACTATGTGAAATTTTGCATGCAGCCTGGTATTGATCAAATAGAATTCTCTGATAAGGAAACCATAAACCTGTCCAATACTTTCTTTGTAGCGTCTCTGACCTGTGTTTGTGCTTTGTCAGCGAGGTCGGCATAAATTCTTCCACACTTCCAGTTCTTCCCACACCCCCTCATGAGCCGAAGCTGCTGTTATGACATATTTGCAGCATTTGGCTTTTCTAAAGTGCCCTCTTGTGGTGAGCTGTGGACTAAAGCTGTATTTGTCTCTACTGGGGGTTTCCTATAATCTCTTAAACAAGACAGATGCTTTGTATTTGTAATCTGAAAACATTACATTTCTTTTTATCTGACTTCTGCCCCATAGCTCATCAGAAATATTTTTCTGCTGCATTGTGGTTTAGGGGTAGGAATTTTGCAGGGGTTAAATGAAATACTAATAGCTTTGCAAGTTATGTTCTTGGAGTGTATTGCTTTGCTTTGTGTTTTCAATTGTATTCTAGCAGACAGTATAGTTTGTAAGTTGAGTGGCCGGTGGGCGAAGTGGACTGCAGATACATTCATTTTAAGATGTGAAAGGAGAAAGTGAACAGTTGTGTGGACACTAAAATTGCACAATACAGAGCAGTTGTGTGAGAGTGGTCATGACTGAGAAGTAGCTGTTGTCTGAATGCAGCGTGCCAGTTTTTGGTGGTGTGTTGGAGACTGGATCACATTGTCTTGGCACTGTGGAGTTGCTCAGAAATGTGTGACTATCATATGCAACTTTAAAAAAAATATGACTGAATAGAAAACTTATTGAGCCACGGGAGGTTGCTATGGGTGCCAGACAAGGTCATCTCATGTCACCCGTAATCTTTTTACTGGCAGTGAATTGGATAATAAGAGATGACAGGACAACCAAAGTGCATACAGTGGGCCTTTGATACAGAAGTTAGAAGACCTACATGTTGCAGATGACATCAGTTTGCTCTCCCATGCCCATAGAGATGTGCCAACCAACGCAAATGATCTGTGGGGTTGAAAATCAACACAGAGAAAACTAAAACCATGATAATAAACATGCACCGAGAAATAGCAGTAACATACTCTGGGACTGACATGGAAGAGGAAGAGGTCCAGTATTCTGTGGTTTCCTTGCTGCAAATATGACTAAAGTGTTTCTTATTTCTTAAGATGTTGGTTTAGGTATTTCCCTTCATGAAACTAAAGGTATTGGACTGGGTTTCTAAAATTTCATACTACTTAAATCCAGGAGGGAAAGCATCCATCCACCAGGATCATTAATGCTAAAGAAGGTTCTCTTAATACTAAAGGAGGTGGGAAGACAATATAGAGAGACTCCGATCCATGACTGGAGCTTCTTGGGTGTATGTGGAATAATTCCACAGAGCTGTTAGGTAATCGATCGTTTTGAAGGCCCCGATGCAACACAGCGGATGTGCTTGAGTCCCCTTCACCTACGCATGTGGATAATTTGTATCCTGATTAGGGATGGGGTTATAAAGATGTTTAAATGTGTGCTGAAGTGCTTTACTAATGCTTCCAATGAGCAAGCTCTGTGAAATCACTGTAGATCCAATCATAGAAGTTGCTCCTCTAGAATGAGGCAATAAATTTTGAGGTTTCTTGTTCACCAGGCTGAGCATATATTTATCTGTCCAGCAGCAACTGAGGTGTGTGTCTCTCATGCAAATATAAAATGGGGAAAAATACATTGACTGTTTCAACTTTAGCCACTTAAAAAAGCTTGTGACCTTTACAGCTGGGTCTTACCTTTCCAGGGGTTAATTGGGACCTTCCTAAGCCCAGCTGAAAAAGTGAGTGAATAAATTTGTTCACATATAATTGGAGAGCAAGGCTGCTTGTGTTAACAGTGGCATGGCTCAGGATAGAGGAGGTCATATGTGCTGTAATGTGTGCTGAAGCAGAAATTTAATAGTTGAGATGCAAGATGGGCTCAGAAACTTGCTACTCTTATGGCATTTAAGGACTTTTATGCTTAGTGCAAACCATTTAAAAGTCAATGACTAGAAACCAAATGGCTGAATACAGTCTCTGGTCTCAATAGCACTTTAGAGTAATTCTTCATAAAGTGATTAATTGAGGATTGCAGAAGAAAAAAAGCAGAAGATTTTTACTGCTTTGACTCATGAATTGCACTTGAAAGGCATAATTCAACCCCCGAAGTTTCTTTTAAGTAAATGTAGTTTGAAAGGGGATAATCCAAATTTCGTGTAGCTCTGGACTATAAAAACATCTTGCAAAGTGAGGCTAGAGTAGGGTTTGGATTGCTTTTAAATCTGTGGGAACAAGATCTATTTTGAGACTCAACATTTAAGGAAGGGTTTTGCTAGGATTATAGTCATGAAAAATTGCACATCACATTCTAGATTTAGGATTATTCTCTTCTGCATATTCTGAATAAAGCACAATTCACTACAGAGGGAGTTCTCACAGTTTTCCTCTACTTAGCTTAGGAAATAAGGCCCTGATGCTACAGATTCTAAACGTGTGCTAAAATGCACTGCGGTTCATCAAAGTACTTGCTTAACTTGAGCTCATGCTTTAAGTTCTATATTGAAGCATTTGCCTGAATAGGAAAGGATTTAAGCACATCCTATAGGCATTGATTTGATATAGCATGGTCTTAAATCCCAGTGTGCTCAAATTTATGTACTTATGTACTTTGCCGAATGGGGGCCTTAAGTATGGTAGCTGTGTCGTATTTTGGCAAAGGCTAACTTTTTTCTTTTTTAAAACAAAAAGGAGTCTTGTGGCACTTTTAAAGGCTTGCACATTGCTTTTTCTATTTTCTTTTTCTTTCTTCTCTTTTCTAAAATGTGCATCCTGGTAGTTTTTTAATTTGTATTTGCTGGGGCTTCTGGCAGAAATCAAAGGAAATGAGTTTGAAGGAACAGCCGGAGCTGCTTCTAGGAATTCAGACTTGCATGATCTATACAGAAGAAATATCCATGTATGAAGACGACAACCAAACCTTGCGTAAAGACCTTCAAATGGAAAAAGAGTTTTTCAGATGAGATTAACAAGTATCCTTCATTTGCTTCTGGCAGTTGGCAGGATCAAAATGTATTTTATATTGCACCATATTTGACTGGTATAGTTTTTGTTTTCAGTCTGATAGGCAAAAACTGCTTCATTTATTATGGTGGTGTCCAAAGCTCTTGAATCTTTGCCAAAAAAATCAAGGATTCTTGCAGGTTTATTACTTTGCAACATGTTTCGGGGGGAGTTGTAAATTTATTTTTGAAATCAACCCTTTATGAATGTGCTTTTAAAATAAACCATTGTATTTGACAAAAATGTTATTTGCAGTCCCTGGTATAAACATTTATTAGTGTTGAACTAAAATATTAGCTGATAGATAAAAGCAGTGCTTTTCTTGTGATGGTACGGCATCCGGGCATCTTTTTTGCCCATCCTGCTGCCCAGCTGGGAGGGTGGGGTCAGCAGGAGAAAGTAGAGGATCGGCACCTTTTTTAAACAGAACAAAACAAAAAGGCACTGGATAAAAGAATCTTGCTTATAATTAGACCAGGGGTGGCCAAACTTATGGAACTCAAGAGCCACACACGTCAATTATTAAACTTTCAAGAGCTGCGCTGAGGCATACAACCACATACTTTTACCTACTCAAATTACTAAACTGATAATTCATTGCGCACTTTAATTTTATCATAAAAACAGGGCAAACATTGATCCTGCTAATGTCAGATTCTAATAATTACTTAACGTTACCATGAAAACTAGGCCTACACAGTAAAAACTTGCCTGCAGTGTTCTACATCCAGCAACAGCTTAGTGGCAAGTTTTTTAAAATGTGGGCAGTAACTTGTCAATGCAGTAGGTAAAAGCTGTCTCAGGTGCTTCACAGCAGTAAACTGCGCCAACAATTGAAAGTAATTTACATTCAGTTTTAAACTTTTCTCCTTTGTATTTTCATTTCTTAGTATTCCACTTCATGTTTAGGACTTGTAACACACAATTTTAACAAAGGAGTAAGCTGCATTAGGGCCTAGGAGAAAATCTAAACATGCCGCACTTCCCTCCCCACCCCATTGCTGCTTCCTTTTGGTCTCTTACCATGCTGCTGCTTCTCTGCTTCCCCAACCATGCCACACTTCTGCCTCCCTCCTTGACCCCGACCCCGCTGCTGCGCTTTCCCCACCAGCCCCAACCATGCAACCACTTCTCTGCTGCTCCCGACCGTGTCACCCTTCCCTGCCAGCTCTTCTGTGAGCCGCACTTTTTCTTTGAAGAGCCGCATGCAGCTTGAGAGCTGCAGTTTGGCCATGCCTGCGTTAGACAATTCTGCAAATCTCTCAGATGCATGTTCTGTGTTACTGGGAGGCTGATATGACGTTAACTCATACATATATGTGTTATACTGAGGTTTTTTTCATGTTCATTTTGAGCTCCAGGGAGAAAATTGCACCCAAGTAATATTTTTATTTCCTCTCATCTGGATTCAGAGCTCTAGTGTCATCTGTAATGCCTTGTTTGAGGTTTTGTTCTTTGTTTTTGTTAGAACCATAAATCCATCTCTAGCTAAACCAGATGAACAGTATAATGGAGTTTTTAGTTCTTCCACAACATTGAGTGTAGTCAATAGTATTACTGCACCACTAACATTTGCAGTTGGTGGATGAATTCCAAGGATGCATCACTGCAATAAAATGATGACTTCAGACATTGTGCAGGCTGTGCAAATATGTTATAATAAATCCATCTAGAATGAATAAGGAAAGATTCAAGGACAGTCCATTCCTACCCTCACCCCTCAGGTTGGACACTGGGATTATCTTCTGTGGTTCTTCTTCACCTGACTATTATTTATTTGTATTAGCATTGTGCCTAGAAGCTGTCAGCATGGACCATGGCTTCATTGTTCAATCCCACCCCAGCTTTCAAAAGACTCCGGGAAGAAGCAAAGTTCTTGGTGTGTTTTTTAACAATAGATTCAAAATGGGCCAACAGCTGCAAGGGAAGGCGGCACTCACCTTGGAAGTAGCCCATTGTTAAAACCTTCTTTGTATAGTAGGCCCTGGGTTGGGGCAGCAGCATGGCTGGGGATGAGTGTGCAGGTCCTAGATTGGGGCAGAGTGTGGAAGGGGAGAGGTTTGGGGTGGGGTTGAGCCCCGAGCATCGCCCCTGCCCAATGAAGTGCAGCAGTACGCTTTTGGGCCCCTAAAATAGAACGTGGAACTGGAAAGCTGTGTTCTGGGGCCTGCTATTTTTAAATGCTGGGCCCTGGAATGCAGCATGCCGGCTCCATTTTCTATTTTTTTAAGGGCCTTAGAATGCTGACTCCCTAAAAACAGTGGGCCCTGGAATGGCATTCCAGGGTGTCCTGCCTTACTTTAACCTCTGCTGCTTTTGAGTCTAGTGGGTGATTGGAAAAAGGCAAGATCTTTGGGAAAGTCTAGCATTTTGCACAGAGTTGAACTACGTTAGGGTCATTTTTCGGTGCCAACAGCCAGTGTTCCCTCTAAGATCTGACGGCAGCTGAGCAGCATATGTTGCTTGCTGCACCCCCCAACAGGGTTGATCCGGTCCACCCCGCTCTCCCAGTCACACTCTCATTGGCCTGATCCTGCCCTGCCATGTCCCCCACCCCAACTAGCCTGATCCTGCCTGCGCTCCAACCCTCCTCCCCTTTTACAGCTGGCTGCCCTTGCCTTGTCCCCAAATGTGCCTCCCCTTGCCCCCTAACCTGGCCACCAGAGCAATGTGGACTGGCCCCCGATTGCTCATCCGGCCGGAGGAGCTCTCACTGAGCCTGCACAGAGCCTCTGCGCAGGCTCAGTGAGAGCTTACTCTGAGCATGAGTTTAAAAACTCCCAGCTCAGAGCAGCTCTCAGCTGTCTGGAAGACTTTGTCTTCTGGACAGGCCTGGGATTGTAGCTGCTGGCTCTGTTCCCCGCACCAGGCAGCAGCAGGAGCAGTGCAACATAGAGGGAATATTGCTGGTAGCACGTATGGGCAAGGCCTCATTCATATTAACCTGAGATAAAACAAACAGACTTAAATGCATGGAAAATCAAGGCCCAGGAAAAGGGGCTGTCTGAAAGTCATTCCATGGATGAGGCTTCCTATGAGACCCACAGTAGCATATGCTGATATGGCATTGTGAACAGGATCAGGGCAAAATTATGCCATTGCTGAGGTCCTTCAGTCAGTCCCTGGAATGATGGCAGGATGACTGAACTGGGGTGGCATCTCCATTGCTGTTTCAGTTGAGGGAACCCCTGATGACGGAGGGAACCTGGTGTGTAAGGAAGCTAGCTTTCTATAAGGAAATGCATGCTTGTGATTGCGTGTACAGGGACAGTGGGACAGCTCAGGCTGGGAGTCAGGACACTGAGTGTCTTAGCACAGCAAACCTCATGCTGCTGGCAATTCAGGAAGAAGTACAGGGCTGTGACCTACTTGGCATAGCTGGACAAACAAGGGAGCTTGAGGAGTTCAAGGCTGTGACCAACACCTGCACGCTTCTTTGACAAACACAGCAGCATCTTTTGTCAGTGTATGAAGGGGAATGGGGAGTAATGTCCGGGCTGGCTCAAGGGGTTATGGTGCCCCTCCACTTTGGGCCAACTCACCCAGCCCCCTGGGCAGGGAGGGAGTGGGTCAGCCCAGAGGCTGGGCTCTGCTCACTCGCCCTTCGCCTGGGCTGGCTGTTCCACCTTAGGGACGGGAAGGGCGAGCCCAGAGGTGGGCAAAAAAGCGGAGTCTGCCCCATAGGCGTGGCCCGCTTTGCCCCTGGGGGTGGAGTGGCTGGCTCAGGGAGGGGTGGGAGCATGGGGTCCAGTTTCTGGGCTGGCCTGCCCCAGCATGGCACCCCTAAGCCTGCAGCGCCCCAAACCCAGAGCCTATGTGGCTCATGGCAAGAACTGGCCATGAGTAATGTGAAGGCAGACTGGCTGCATGCTTCCTTCTACCAGGGAGGAAGGGATCTTAAGTCCTCTGATATTCCATCACCTAATAGGAAAATGCAGCTAGGCAAGAAGAAATGAGAGGGTATAGAAAGATAGTAAGCAGAGTATCACCCTCACCCTCAGAAATCTGTTGTTAGTATCTCCATAACTTAACAATGATAAAAGTAGTCTGTGCATTTCAGTAATTCCAGCAAGAGAAATTTCAGGACAGCAGGCTTTATTGATTGTACATCAAGCCCTCTCTCATGAAGAGGAAGCAATGCAGAGAAACTCACCAAGGTTTATTTCTTAACATGAAATCTTGTTTCCAGAGGCATGAGAGAATTGATATTTCCTCTGGATCCTTCCCATGAAAGAGAAGTGGCATGATGCCATCTAGGTGTCTTGCAATGTGGAAAATATTTCAGAATAGAACAAATACTTATAGAAAATCTTCAAAACAGTCTGTCCTTTTTCTTCAAAAGCAGAGTCTTGACAGGAACAGAATTTGTGAATAATAAAGGAGATGGGGAATTAAGGCCACAAAAGCAATCGGGGGGGGGGGGGGGGAAAGGTGCTTGTGGATTTCTGTTGTGTACAACAACTTACTAATTGTCTTAATACTTTTTCAGAAATAACAGTTAGATGGACTTAATATCTCTGAATGTCACTCTCAGTATCAGGGTCTCTAAATGGAACTAGAACAGTGAAATAGTGGGAAGCGACTTATTTAGAGACAATGTCCCATGTTTGAGTCAGATTTGCTTGTTTTCCTTTCAAATCTGGAGGAGTACCTTTCTTTACTGTACACGTTTTAGCCATGTAATGTTGGACAGTGAAGTAGATTATAGGTAATGATTTCTATCTCTGTACTGGATTAGGTTATGTTAGTATTTTAGGTCAAAGAAAAAGCGAACGGGTAGAATGGTCAGTACATGAGAATGGCCTCGATGGGTTAGGCCAATGGTCCGTCTAGACCAGTATCTTATCTTTCAATAATGACCAAACCCAGGTGCTTCACAGGGAATGGGTAGAATAGTCTATTGTTGAAACAGAACAAGGTGTCCTGTGGCACTACAGATTTATTTATCATGTGAGCTTTCATGCAAGAAAATCACTCGTCCTCAGATGCTTTGAAGAAGTGGGATTTTCTCACACAAAAGCTTATGCAATAAGTAAATTTATTAGTCTTAAGTGCTTCTGAACTTTTTGTTAGTTTCTCTGAACTAAATTAACATAGCTACCCCTTTGGGTATCACTGAACAATCCATCTCTTGTTATCCACTCCCAGCTTCTGGCAATCAGTAGCTAGAGAGAGACAGAATGTGAGTTCCATCCCTTTGCTAATAACCATTGATTGACCTGTCCTCCATCAACTTACTTAGATTTATTTCAAAAACTGTTACAGTTTTGGCTTTCACAACACCCCCCCCAATGATTATTCTAATAATTAATTGGAGTTAAAGCTGCAAATAATTTGTGATCATTAGCAGTGACCAGCTTTAAAGTAAGCCATGCCAGATGGCCATGCAGTGATGGCCATTGTCATCAGTCCTTGGCAGCTTTTTGGTATTTTTCCATTGGAAACTGAGACATACAGAGGTTTTATTCCTTAGTCAGCAAGCTCTCTCTACACTTTTTGGCTGTTTTAAAGATAATTTGAGAGTTTGTCTTTTTAAATTACCTTAAAGAATTAAACCATTACTTGCTTTTCTATGGAGTGGTTGGGGAAAGTTACTATAAGTTACAATTCTTTGAATTTTAGATGAACTATTCCTAGGGATTTGAAATCCTAAATGTATAGGTCTTTAAGGTCCTGATTAGGCAAGATTTGTAAATATGTACCAAACTATTGGTTTTTTTTCAGTGGAGTTACTCACACACTTAAAATTAGACGTGTTTAAAGACCTTGCTCTTTTGACATCTCCCCCCCCCATCCATGTCCACCAGTCTTTTCATGATGATGAATAAAATAATATTACTTACTGCATGCAGCTCCAGGAGTGAGAACACAAGGGTCCTCTCCAGAAACTGCTTTCACTCAGTTTGATTAGGATGGATTGTTTTATCTACTACTAGAGCAAATGTTACAACTTGATTAACGCAAATAGGCTCATTACTGATGCTTTGTCACACAGCAGGCCAAGAAGTTAGCCGGTGCATTTAGTTTTTAAAAGGGCATCTCTGCGTGACAATGGTCACCTGATCTCTCACGCCACTTCATGTGACAGAAGGTTATTGGGTAATTGAGCCTGTCCTTGAGACCACTGTTCCCTCTAAGCTGTGCGTGTGCGCGCGCACACACAGGTCATGAAACTTGAGCACACAACAAAATAAAGTGCGCACAAAAAAATTCAATAGCGCTAATATTGGTGCTCACAAAGAAATGTTTTTGCGCACACAAAGAAATTGTTTGCGCATACAGGCTATGAGTAATTTAGAAGGAACATTGCTTGAGACAGTGACATTTTGAGTAGAAATTTGACAGTAGCTTTTCTAAAAGCCCCGGTCTTGCGAGATGAATCGTGAGTTGGCGGTAACATAATGTTGCAGATTTTTTGGGAAAAGAGATTGTTACTCTTATTCATTGTTTTAAAAAACTTTTGATTTACTCTTCTTCAAGTGCTTGCCTGTGTTGATTCCACGTAGTTGAGTGCACTTTGCCAGAAAGATTTTTCTCCCAGTGGTACCTGTACAATTGGCTCTCAAGCTCCTGGATTCATGCCTTTGTGTTGCCCCATGTAGGGCTCTGCCAACCCTCTTGTTTCCTCAGTCTGAGTAGCATGGTATTGTTATAAACTGGACTGTATGGATTTGAAACTGCTGGAGGCCGTAAATTCACCCATCTTCGAAGCATCTGCCGAAGTGGGACTTTTCTCCCTCGAAAGCTCATGTGAAAAATAAACATTTGTCTTTAAGTGCCACATGACTCCTTTGTTTTGTTTTGTTTTTTTTTTTCTTGAACAGCTAGCAGTTTGAGGTGTTAACTGTTCGATTGATGCAACTCTTTAAAACAGATATAGGCACCCCAGCTTTGGTACTGTAACTGCAGTGAATTAAAGGCACTGTAACACTTGAGGTCTTTGTTGCATTTGTATTAGTGAAGTTTTTACCTTCATATTCCTTTTTTTAGGTGATGGCTTCCCCCTGTGAATTCAACACTTTCCTCTCCTGCTATCTATAGCACTCTCATTTTCACCTGCCTTTTGTGCTGTTCTTGCACAGTAATGAGATTTGTAAGTGACACTAGTTAGTAGAGAACGAATGAGCTATCAAAGAGGTCATTCGCTGGTAGATAGGATGTCTTGACTTCAGTGGTCTTCAGCAGCTATTCTAATTTAAAATTCAAAGAGAATGGGGTGGGGGGGAAAGAGGGTAGAAGGAGAAGAGAAGAGAGGCAAGAAATTCACAGAGACTGCCGGTGCAAACCACCCACTGAGACAGATGCAAGATTTCTGTCTTACAACTTAAGTGGAATACTCCTGCACTGAGCTGTGATTGAATCATGCATCCCTATCCTAACCCAGACAGGGAGTGCTGAAGTGGTGCTTACCCAAGAAGCCCAGTAGATGGCATTGATACAGATCATAATTGGGTACTTCTAGTTATGGGTAAAAAGTCTTGCATGGATTTCATATAGATCTGTTAGGGGCAGAATTCCAGTTCTCCTGGAAAGTCCAGTCACTTAAGGAATACAATGATGGAGACCATCAGGAAGATGACAGATGTTCCCTCTTTTTGTTGTTGTTGTTTGGCTCATCATGGAAATAGTGGTTTCCATTTGAGTCCAGTCCATTATTATATGTTGCCTCTCTCTTGAGTTCATCTGTGTTGTATTCAGAAGTTTTCTGAAGACCAGCAATCCATGAAGGGTGATGAAACAGAGCAAACCAATTGCATCCCAGTACCTAAAACTGTTGTGAGAAGGGCAAAAGGTGATGTAATCTTCAGCTATTGTTAGCAACTTGGTTGTTCCTATGTGATGTGTTCTGAACTCATTTTTAGCTAGTTAGTGAAGGGGCAGGCTGGTTGGTGAGAGAAGTGAAGATTTTCTTTTAAAATCATATTTCTTGGGCTGTTTTTAACATAGAACCTGATCCTGTGTGGTATTGAATGCCTTTTGTGAGGCACTGAAAATGCTCGTCTGTGGCCACCAAGCCTGTAACTTCTTTTAGTTAAATAGAAGTCACAGTGTTTGGTTAAAAATCAGTCCACCTAATTGGAAGTACCACTTAGTGATGTATCCCAATATCGGTCTCTGGAGAGCAACCAGGTAAGAAGTGTCCTTCCTTAATAAGATGAATTTTCTTGCTTCTAAAGAATGTGCTTTGTAGTTAATGTAGTGAAACTTAAGCTAAGTTAGCATCTAAGAGACCATCGGAAATTAGATCCGTGGCACAGATGGTCTTTTCTGAATGTTCAAGAGGCTCTTTTCTGATTAGACAATGTAAGCTTTGCCTGCCTGTCTGGAAATGGAGTCACTAACCTCGTCTGTTCTATTAAAATTCTCACGCTGCCCTCATCACTGTGTCTTCTGAGCACCACCCAGCATCTAAGTAGTTGTGAATATGCCCAAGTGTCAGTTTTGTCGCTCCTCTCTTAGGTGTTAACCAGTACTAATGATTTATTTCCAGGTGCAGCATACATTGGGTGACAGGCAGAGGTTCCCAACGAGGAAACCTGGCAGTTAGCTACTGTGGATCCAAGACTTTCTCACCATACTTAATTTGACTGGCACTTCAGATGGGTTAAAATCTCAAAAATGATTTTCCATTAGACTTGTAAGAAGAGACTAACAAGTCTGTCAAACTATGAGAGTGTAAGTGAGGTATTCTGACATCGCCAAGCACTAAACTATGTAACCTGTGTTAACTGCGATTTATTATCTGTACAAGAGGAAAGCTGGAGTTTCCAAGTGACTACGATGAGAACCATACACCATCTGATAGTGGTTCTCTGTATGTTCATATGAAGCTGAATTTAGTCTGAACGTCTGTCATAGTTTACCAATGGGTTATCTCTTGTATTGTCTAGCTGAAGTTTTTGTGTCGGCTGGGCTAGTTTGAATTGTTTCTTATTGCACAGCTGTGATGTATGTATGTTTTTTGGGGGTATGTGTGGAGAAATTGCCATTTCTGGGTGCATGTTGGTGATAAACGTGTCGTTGGAGGCATCAGCAAAACAGCTTCCTGAAAAGATCAGTATTATCTTCAACATTATTCAACTTGTATTCAAATGACTTAGCATATGCTGTGTGTTGCAAGTTTGCTGATACAGAGGACATATGTCTTGGCACTCAGTCACACTCCTTTGACAGTGTTTTGAACACAGATAAGGATGGCACCTGTTACTGTGTGGAAGAAAAAGTGTTGAATGTCTTCCATTTACATCATGCATGCCTGGGTAGACAATTGAACATAGCTCTCAGTGATCAGTGACTAAAGTGTGATTCATACTTGGTCTCTGGGCATCATGTTGGATAGAACTCTCTCATATCATGACCGTTTTACAAAGAGAGTGGCTGAGGTCAAAATGCTCGACAGCTTGCTCAGAAGACTTGATGGAATGATATGGGGCGCTATGCCCAAAAATGACACGTCAGCCGTAGCTCTCCGATACATGGCAGTTACTCATTGTGTTCCATTAGGGGCTCAGTGAGTCTCATACAAAGATGATAGACATGTAACTTAATTCCACCATGGGTATGTTATATTAAACTTAAATCTGCTCCTTTACCATGGTTACCCATTCTTTTCAATATTTGCTCTATCCTACTGGTTCCAGCGAGTAGATCACGATCAGCTTCTGGAGGGCTATTGCTGTTGAAACCTGTGAGCATTGTGCCATCTGCTGGCAAAAGGCTGGAGACCACTGCAGTCTACCCACTGTTAGCAGAGAGGAAAGTGCAGCAAAGCTCATGATGAAATGGCATGGTATGTCACATCTGCTGTTAAAGACTTATGTAACCCACCACATCCCTCACATCACTCGCTGTGGAAAAGCTTACTGGGTTAGGGCTTTCTGGTGGAGGACATGAGGTGAGCTTCGTGGTTTGAAGAGAAATAGTGATTAT
Source organism: Podocnemis expansa (assembly GCA_007922195.1). Lineage (NCBI taxonomy): Eukaryota > Metazoa > Chordata > Testudines > Podocnemididae > Podocnemis > Podocnemis expansa. The sequence goes on along the minus strand of ML681973.1, from coordinate 6,562,903 downwards.
CTTGTCTTGGGCCACTCAGTTTCAACCCAGAATTGATTTGCTGAGAAGGCAATGAAGGCGCCTGAGCCGGTGTCATACTGGACATTGAATTTGTGCTGTAGTGGAATTTTTTGAGACAGCCAACTATGGTAATGTGGGCAGCCACAAACCATAACACACATTATTGAAGACTAAAAATGACTAAACTTCTTGAAAGTCTTCCTGCCTTTAATGTCGTTGATAAAAGCACTGTGGCTTTGGCTTGGCCAGAATGCATATGCTACATAAACACTGGGTGTATTAGGTGAGGGTCAGGATTTTTTTTTGTACAGGTTGAGATATGTAAGTAAAAATAAATGTTGCCTTTGCATATGCATCACATGTTCCACTGTGTCTTGGAGGACAACCAGCCTCTAGAAATGGAGCCATTGATGAGTTATACAGCAATCCTTTGATTTACTGTAGATGGCAGAGATACCTGGTGAGTGTGTGTGTTCCAGGGCATCCATTGTTGATCTAGAGAGGATCTGAGTTGTTAGAATGAAGTTGCAGAGCATTCTTTCTCTAACTCAAGCTGTAGATGCATGTAGTTTTAGCTCTGGTGGTGCCTGGTTCAGTCCCCAGAGATGGCGGGCATCACATAAACCTAAGATTTGTCTGCACTATTTCATCAAATTGCCATAGGTTTACCACCTGTTTTTGCTTAAGTCTGCTTATGCCCTTGGAGTAGGAGTCTTCCACAGGAATACTAAGGTATAATGCGAGTACTTTTCATTAAAGGCATATGATGCCAAAGTTTTCAGAGACCTGAATTTTAACATATGCCATACTTGTGTTGTTCCTGTAGACATTATACTGGTGATAACTGCTTCATAAATAGTTTGTTATTATCTTAATAACATTCTGTAGTGCAACAGTTAACCCTTGGGTAACAGAGTCAAAAGTAGATAATTAGTGCAGTGTCAAATTATCTTTTAAAATTTCCACAGTGCTTTTTTAAAAGAGATGAAAACAGGACCAGAACATTTACCGTCTCTATATAAGATGTAGTAGACTCAGCGAGTCCTGAGGATGAGTGACCATACACTTTCATTCAGAAACTGTAACAATTTAGTTAGGGGCTGGGACAACAAGAGTCTTCAGAGCTCTGTTTACATATCTGAGGGTCAGAATGGTAAAATGTCAGAAGAATTGACCCTTTAACCTTGTGCTTTAGTCCTCAGAGAAGATGATTGCTCTGAACTTCAGAGGTCTTCAGGGGAGTTATGAAGGCTATGAGCTCAAAATCAGGCAGCATCTGTACCATAGATGATTCTTTTGAGAAATGTTCTCCGAAGGAACTGCATTGGATATCTGTCTTTTGTTATAAAGGAATCCAAATAGTTACGGAATTTGAGTGGAACAGAAATGGGAAATATATTGCCTCTTTACATAATGTTATCTTCTGGTTGAGGTAGTGCCTTGGATGACCCTAGTCTGCCTGACTTCTTCAGGGGGTGGCTAGATAGCTAGCTTCCGTTCCCATACGCTCTGAAGTGCTGGAAGAAATGAGGAATGAAAAGTTGCTTTTTCCCATGGTTTAGGCATCCTGCCTTACTTCCAGTAAACGAAGGTTTGAAAATCTGCTGATGTTAGTCTACTGTGAGGGCTTGTGAATTTTCAAATTTACAACAAATAGCTATTCCAGATTTGTTATGTGAGTACTTAGTCTAGAAGAAGTGTACCTGCTTTTTCTGGTTTGAGTTTAATCCACTTTGGACATGGATTGGTCACACGTCGGTTTATACCAGAATATTTACTCAAGTGTAGACAAGTCTTTAGTTTCTTAATCCCACGAACTGAGAGAGACTTTATGAAGAACTAGGCCCAAACTCTTTAAATATCTCTTTAGTAATGGAGCAATAGCAAATAATGTTATTTTACACCAACAAATTGTATCCTTTTATGGTTTGGTTTTTGAACCAAGAATTGTGCTGGCAGGTTAAATAAAGCCAAGTGGCAATCATGAACTTGGAAATGACTGATTGGGCCATTCGTGTAAGTTGCAGATATAGTCTCTGAAATGTTATGTTGTTGATTTAACTGGACAAGAAGATTTTAATATCTTCCCCTTATTATTTCTCCAGGGCTACTTTTTGTTTATCAAAGTAATTATTACAGGTTGACACAGCTATCGTTCTCATTTTCATGGCTCTGTAACATGCTATTACTTTGAGAGAGGAAAGTGTAGATGTCTGTACTAGTACCATTACTGTTCTTCAGCCTTTACATTTCCTATAAAATTGGTAAGGCATGATCATAGCATTGCGATTACTCTGTGCAGAATGCAATAAAAAGCTTTGTAATGTAAATATAAACCCTTATTGGGTACCCAGAATAGTAACCTCCAGAGATTTCCTAGCACCAGTATTTTGCGATCAAAGTGAGCAAGGTCTTATTCCTATACTTTTGTGCAGGGAAGGGGATTTTTATTCCCTCCCAGATGGACCTGTAGGTCTTAACTTGCTCATTTGTATGTTTTGCTTTAGTTGTTCATGCAAACTAGTTTGCTGCTAGAATGGCGACTTCCAGGTGTTACAGCCTGTGGGTGCTGGTTGCTTGGGTGAGAGTATTTGGAAAATATGGAGCCTTTTTATGTGTTACCAATGAGAATCTAGATCAGGTCCACACTGACCACAAGCTTGATTAAAATTAGATGGCTGAGGTGGGCTGTCTTATTGGATGGTAGTCCATGTCACAAAACTCATCATCACATTCACAAGTGGCAGAAATGGGCAAGCTTAGCAAAGAGGCCAAGAGTAGAAAGGTCATGGAGGCTGAACTCCCATCTCAGCCCCAGAGATGGGGGATCCCTGCATAGTAGGTAAAACTTCTGCAGACTGGTTTTGGTCAGTCAGCAGTTGGCGTGATTCTTAGGTCAAACTTGGCTTAGCGCTCAGAAACTGTTCCTGATATCTTAATGTTCCATGCAGGACAGGGAAGAAGTGTAACGCTCCTTGTATTGTGCCAATAGGTATGATTCTTCTGCCTCAGTATCTCTTCCTTTGCATTTTATGTCCATAGAAAGAGGGAGATTACTGTCCCAGTGGCTGCTTAGGAGGGGCTATAGAGTTACCTCTTAGCCTGGTCCCATCAGTGCAGTTACAGCCATTGTGGTGATGCTCCATTGCTGCAATCCAGGTGCCACTCTGTTTCTCGTTTCCTACTCTCCTCTCTTTTCCTCCTAAAGAAGCTGCTTTTGAACTACTCTGTTCCTTTCGTCCTCCCACCCACCCCATTCCCTACAGGAAAGGAGTCCATGACCCTCATAGGCTAGACTTGAACATTCATCTGGGGAGCATTTGTTCTCTCGCCGGGCAAGAGATTTTCCCCAAATTCAGTGGTGACTGGTTAGTTAACCAGTGTGCACATACCAAACATGCGAGCATTTCCTAACAGAGATGGAGGCATTTGGTCTGTCTTACACATTTTTAAAGCCCTGATTTCCTAAGGAACTGAGCACCTCCTGTTGTGATAGGGACAGGAGCATGGAGTACACCAAGGCACATGTGGTTGAAAGAAGGATGAGTACTTCATGAGTAGTCTTCTGAAAATGAATCTGGCTGCTTTCTGCTGTGGTGAGTTACGTGGTAATTAAATCGCTTAAGTGTCTTGCAGCATGGCCTCACCTGACTTGACCAGAGCTATAGGAGCTCACCATATCTGAACAGTGGGTCACAAAGTAGCCTGTCTTACATGATGCTCCATTACTTTGTTAAACATCCAACGTTATCCAAAGCTTCAGTGCTGTTACCTGATCTACACAGTTGGGCCTGATTGCTGAGGTCGGGATGGAAGGACAGGAGGCATGGCACAGCATAGCAAGCCTGGTAGTAATGAAACTAGGCGTGACTTTGCCAAACATTTGGAACCACTTAGCATGGAAATTACCCGTGTAAAATGTTTTCAGAATTCATAGGAAACCCAGGTAATTGAAATCATTTGCTGGTCAGTGTTGCAGTCGAACAGCTGAACAAACACTTGCTATCCAAAGTGCCTGGATGTTAATTTGAATTTCATGTATGTTAAATTTGCTACTCTCCATGGACATTTCTACATTTTGTTTCCAGTCTTGTGAGTGCATTATTGAGCTTAGATTTTGGCATCCTCAGCTGAGGCTTAGTATTTTATCTGTACTAGTCTGCAGCTAAGGTTGCGATCAGGATTTATTTAGTCATGATATTTTTTGGCCTTGTGCAGAAATGGATGTTAGGAAACTCATTTCCTCCCCATGCTGCTTTGTTTAAAAAGCTCCTACCATGATGCTACTGATGATAAAATAACATGACTTTTTGAAGGAATTTTGGATACTAGCATACACTGGAGGGAAGAGAGGGAGGATTTTGAAATGATTGACAGATTTTTTTTTTTCATCTTTTGGTATGTTACGTACTATTAATTCATAGCAATTTATAATTTTTGGTGGCTGTAGTCATGTGAACACTTGAATACAAACATACCCTGCTTATACTTTTGTTTTGTGTCTCATTGCTATTTGTCCCCCTGTCATGAATATAGTGCAGTAACTGCTCCTTTTAAAAACTGTTTTTATTACTCAATTCGTCGTATAAGCAATAAGTTCACTGGCAAGCTGCTTTCGTGCCTTGTCACTCACCAAAGAACTCTGAAGTTTCTGATAGAACAGTTTACACATTTAAATGTAGTTTTCCAATGATTTTTTAAATTTAATCTTTCACAGATTAATCCAAACCAATGTGTGTAGTGTAATAAAGTGAAAAAAAAAAAAGCTTGATTATTCAATTCAGAACCATTGAGAAACTTTTTTTTTTTTTTTTTAAAGCAACTGTTTTTTACCAATTAAAAACAGCCAAAGTAATTATTTGTATTGTAGTGATGCTTGGAGGTCCCAAGGGAGAATTAAACTCCTTTGTGCTGGTCAGTGAGATCATCACCACCTCAAAGAGCAACCTGTGTAATGAAGAGCAGAGGTGCAGAGTTGACAGGAAGACAGAGATGTGGTGAATTGCTCAAATTAAAGCAGCAGGTCGGTGACAAAACTGGGAATACAAGCTATGTCTCGGCACTCCCAAGACTGTGCGCTGGCTACTAGCCCACTTTACTTCCCAGTTTTACGGTTACCACCAGGACTGCAGCTCCTAGGAGTCCTGGGCATGGGCCAGCGCCCCACTGCACAAAACAGGTCCCTGCCCCAAGGAGTTGCAGTCTGAATAGAAATGTTTTCCTCTTTTTCATCAAGTGTGTCATTTCCTTTCACATCACTTGAGCTGCCATATAGGCTTTGTTCATTCCCAGAATAGTTGTGGTTAAGTGTCTTAACACCTTGCTTGGGTAGTAATGAATGTTCCTTGTCCTTAGTGGAGACAGATTCCTATATTTCTATTTGCTGCTTTCCTGAAAAGGTCAGACCATAAATTCCTACATGGTGTAGGAGCATGAAAGCATGTGGGTGAGTGTGTATGCAAATGTAAATATAATTTGTAATTTTTTTTACAGTTTCCCAATTTTCTCTTCTCATATCTCTGCACTTAGCACTTACAGGCAGAGGAATATGTAAAAACAGTACCCACAAATGTCTTCAAAGCCCTCTCAAATTCTCTTTCTGTGAAATATGTGTCGTATACAGAATAGAGGCTCGTTTCTTGTGGTATTAAGATTTTATTAGTATTGCTCCTAGGAAAATACCCCTGTAATTCCCTTTTGGCTTCACAACTCTTAACTCTGCTAGCCCACCTTCATGTAGATGAATCCCATATGAAATGTATTTGCCATCCTATATCTGTGCTGAAGCAATCACCCTGACTTGCAGTGTATCTGTAGTGGAGTTGAGCAACTGATTTGTGCACTAGTCTGTCTCTCCAAACTGCATTAGATAGCCTGCCCATGATACTCTATTGATGAGGTATGAAGTGCACATCTTGTCCACATCATGTTATCAACTTTTACTGCTGTCTGTGAAAACAGACAGATGTGCTGCTCTACATACGGGTTACCAGGTGTTTTTGCTAAGGAATTTGCATTTTTTTTTAAATGGGAGGAAGAGGGGAAGGAAGGAGATGTATAAAGCCGCAGTCTAAATTAATGGCTGATGGTGTGATCTTGAGGGGTTCCGAGCACTTTTAACTCCTGTCAGGATCTCAGCATCTCACAGTCCAGCTTCATTGCTGAATGCCTGCCAAACCTGAGATATTAGATCACTTCATAAATCACCTGTAAATGGAGGTGGGGTTAGGTGGTGGTTTTGCTGTTCCCCTAACTCTGGCTCAGGTGAAACTTCAGGCTGTGACAGTGTGTTTGCCAAGATTCAGACAAATTTACAATTTGGACACCCCTGCATGAGCCACGATAGAAGCTGACATTTAATACGCCTTAGTGAGAGCAGCCGTGATCTCTGTCCTAATGCTTTAATGTACCAGATAAAGATTGGAGTTTCTGCTGTGGCAATGCTTGATTCTTTATTGGACAATCTGTTTCCCTAGTCATTCTACTAACTATGTGCTATTCTGATTATCAGCAGCAAACAGTTGGCAGGCATGCTTCCACGGTAATACGCCCCAAACTGGAGGCTCATTGTTCGCTGTCTGCTTCCTAAGATTAAGAACGTCAGAAGCTCCAAAGGGGCGTAAAAAACTAAAAGTATCTTGTGTTGTGGAGCAGGACACATGTTTCATAATGGCCTCCGAGGGAATGGAAGTCAAGTGCTGAGCAGTGTGCCGCATTGATTTTTATATACAGTAACTGTAGCTTGTAACATGAGCATGAGAATCAGTGGTTGCTTAGCAAGCCAGTGCAGTCCAGTGCAAGAGTTTCCTGTATGCCGCACAGCTGTGTGCAGAGGCTCATTTTCTTCATGGCCACAGCACTAATCTTTTATGTCATCTGTCCAAGCTTGGTCTCAGATTGAAACGTAAAAATTACCTAGCACTTAGCACTACTGAAATTGCTGAATGCAATTTTGATAGCCTTGGGCTTTGGATGCATTTTAGAAACATCTTGTCTTTTCTTCTTGAATGAGGCGTTAAGAACAATTTAGGATGGTGCCAGTTTCTGCTGCAGTCAGTGCAGGATCTTAAGGTGTGTTTGTAGTCTTGCATTAAAAACCGGTACACCAAAGCAGGGCTGTGAGATGTAATGTTCTTTCTAAAGCTAACCCCCTGTCGTGGATGTTAGCCGGGCCCAAAGTCTTCATGTTTTTCCTTTCCACCTGTTAATGCTCTCATTGCCCAGCAGGGAGCACAACTGGTTTGTCTCAGCTGTGAGCAGTTGCTTGTTTGCAAATACAACAGCTTTTTATAACCCAACTTCAGAAAACCACCGAAAGTGGTATGTGTGACATAATATAAGGCGTCTTCAAAGACTGTGGTGTCATTTTAATACAGGATTTTATTATATTCTAGCATTGTATTCAGCTGTAAGCCTGATGTGAAAATAAAACAAATCAGTCCAGACTTAAGGACATTTGGAATGGGCATGAACTTGGCAGAAATTTTCAGGATTTATGCGCTTGTAATATAGTCTAAGATTTGGTGGAAATACCTCAGTCTTGTTTAAGTAAAGATCATCCGCTCTTCCCCCATCTAGAAAAGGAAAAACTATTAAATATGCATCCCAGAAAGAAGACATCCGGTTAGTTTCCTGCAGAAATAGATGCATCACCACTTTCAAAAATATCTAAAAACCCCTTCTAGCTTCATTTGTACATGGCTGTGGGGTGTTGGTTTAATTAATGAGAAAGCTGCAGCACAAAGAGAAGGAAACTTAGATGCTGCAGCGACTAGTGTCTTAAAAGTATCTTGTATAGACTAATAAGATCCATCTTTATTTGAGTTTAAAGCAAAGCTCCTGTGCAGAAACCTAGTCACCTTTGCACAATTGAAAAACACAATCCATGTTTAAAAAATAAAAATAAAAATAAAAAAAATGAGCCTGTCCAGAGTTGAAGCTAGGACATATAGTATGAAATACTTTCTGAGAAGACAGTCGCATATATGTACTTCCCCCGTAACGTCACATCTTTGATTCCTTTGTTTCTGCTGCAAACCAGGTGATTTTTTTTCCCCCATGTCCTTGACTAAATTATAGGTTTAAGCACCCTCCACAATGATATCTGGGGCAAGCATGATTCCTCCTGCAGTGCAGGGGTAGTATCTTCCGTCTGTGTCCTTTGTAGCATGTGCATCCGTTCTCATGTTCCTGGTTTTCTCCACTGGTTTATTCATAGCCTGGTGTTCCTTTGTTCCTTTCTGGGTGACTGAAGCCTAAGGACTCCTGATCCTCACTCACAGCTCATTGATGTTGATAAGAGCTTCTCCTGTGGGGTTCAGTGTGGTTGTTCATCCCTAGTTGTAGGTGAGCAAGTCATGCGACAACAGCTCATGTGGCCCTCCGTAGGGGCAGATGCCCCACCTGAATCCTATGTATTTAATACTTTGCCTGTTGTTCCCATTTAATTATTTGGTCTTGCATTCTTACTTCTTGAAGGTCTTTCGGTGAAATGTCTTTGTGTTGAGTTGGTCCTTCCTTTATGGTATTTATGTGTGGGTTTTATATGCTTACGGTTCTTGTTAAATTTAAAAATTTTTACAACTGGATCCCTTGCAGTAGTTGTGGACTTTGTCAAGTTTATAGACTCCCGCTTCACTCCCCAAGTCATTCAGACCCACCAGCTTGCCGGGATTTATACTGAAAATGTTTTCCCAGGTAGATCTTCCTTGGAGTTGATGAGCTAAAGTTATATTCATTCATGTCTATGTACTGAGGAGCTGCTGTAAATGGGGAAAATCAGAAGCCACCTATTTCTTGTTAATGATAGCCTGTGATTTGGATCAGCCAGGCTGGTTTGGGTGGGTAAGGCTGCAGTATGGGGCGTACGAGTATGTCTCATTTTCTGATGGTAATACATAATCGTAGCCTCATTAATTGCAGGGAATTATTAGGGAAAAGTGTTTTGCAACAATGAGCTCATATCATGAGTAAAAATGTTAACCATCTCTCCACATTTGAGATAAATATTTACATCAGAAATTGTTTTAATTAGAAATTACATATTGATTTTAAAATTGTTCTTAACGAGTGACACAGCATCCCTGCCTGCTCAGTAGAAAGAACTGATTTCACGTGTGGATTAAACTGCTAAATAAGATATTAATATATGCAGAATAAAATGTAAATGTATGTTGCTTATTTATGTTTTTCAGGTAAGAAATTGCATTCTGTTAAGCAAGACTGCCTAAGGGACTTGACAGATGCTGTCTCCTTGCATTCATTTGTAAGCTGCCAAATCATGCAAAGTATTCTAACCTCCAAAATTAGGGGCTCTGACTGTAAGTAAGGTATTTTGTTCCTTCTTAATGTGGTGAAGAATGTTGAGAAGACAGTAGGGCCGCATAGCTGATTTGGTGAATGTTTCTAACCCATTTTGTGAATTTCACATGAATTCAACCCCTTTTTTGGAAGGACTCAGAGGTTAGCATTAATTTTGCAAGATCTTTGCTTGATCCTTTTGAGATCCACTGTTGTAACAGCACTGTCCACCTTAAAGTGTGTAATAACATCTCTTTTCACAAGTAATAATATGTTGGAATCTGTTCAAAATGTCTTTAATTGTCTCTGCTGGCATTACCCTCTATTTAGATCAGGCACTTGCTAACAGAAGCCCAGAAAAGCTCCATAATACAATTTTCAAAAGTAATACAGTATTCAGCTGAGACACTGGAAGGGGCAGAAAGGCCTCTGGGTAATAGTATTTGATTCTGGTTATGTACTGGACACACTGCCCATGGAAGCAAAACAATGGATCAGTCACGTTTTTGGTAAAAATATAAAATTGAAAGGAGTGAAATAAACCAGATTTGAACAGAGCAGTGTTTATTATAATTCACGATCAGTTACAGACTTGGAAGAAAATAAGCCAAATCCTTAAAAATAAAAATATCACTAATCTGCAGCTACTGCTAATACAGTTCCTGGATAGGTTAGTTACAAAGAATACATATTCCAGCAGACAGAGAATATCACCACTGGAAGAATTAAACTGAAACCTCGGCCCTTTTAGAAATCAATGGCAGAACTCCCATTGACTTCAATGAAGCCAGGGGAAAAGTTACAATGGGGCAATTGCACCTTTTTAGTTTTCCTTGGTGCATTCTGTTAATTTAGGAGGATTGTTTAAAAATTAGAAAAAAGAACAGTGAGAAAGAGATGAATAGGAGCATTGTAGTAAACAAAAGCACGGCCTTAGCCAGGACAAGTTGATTGTTTGTTCTCTTTATCCCAAGAGGGCATATTACCCTGCTTAAGCATTAAGAATTTGGCTTCCTTGTCAGTATTACACTGATGGGATGTGCGTAGGTTACAGAAGCAGTGAGCCTTCGATTCTTCTTGTAGTGCAAATCAACCACTAGATAATACATTTACCCTTAAGAGGCAATTAGATGCATATTTTTTTAAAAAATGTTTTGGCTGCTAGCATAAATTTAGCTGACAGCAGAAATATTTACAGTGGTTTGTGCCTTTATATTATACTCCAGTCCTGGCAGGTGACAGAATCCAGGAAGAAATGAGTAAACAATACATTTTTCCTGTAGCATTTTTCAAATGAAACAAATGTGCCCTGAAAATATTCTCCTGCCTTGACTGAAAGAACCGCAAAGGCACCTCAAATTTCCGTGTGTTCTATGTTGTATGAGGTGGTTGGACTAAATTCACTTGAGCCATAAGCTCTCTCCACCCATACGGGCTTTGTTTCTCTGTATTTACATTTGTATGATGTAAGAATAATCCTGACCTAAGAAGGAGCCTACACTGAAACTGACATTTTCTTAATCTAAAACTAAACCTGCCTCTTTGTGTACTTGTTGTTTGGTTTTTTTGCAAACTACATGCAAGTCAAGCTTTTCCAGTGTTCCCAACTATTGTTGTATTTGGAGGGATTTTTAAAGTACCAGTTCTTGGAGTTATGTGATTATTTGACAATTTTAGCTTGCATTTAATAAAAGGCTGTTTCTAGCCCTTATGTGCAGGAAAAAATCTTGAAACGATGAACCTTAAATGACTCCAAAACCATAAAGCAGATCAAAAGTTCCCTAAATAAATTTTAAATCTCATCATTTTTAGGCAAAGCTCTTGAATTTTTTTTTTTATTTTTTTTTTAAGGCCTGACACAGTTTTTTAATGCTTGTTATTGGCAATAGGCTATTTGGTTAAAAAGGAATACAAATTGTCATTTTTTAAAATTAGTGATTGTTTTCTAAAATACCATTGAAAATTGTTTGTGTGTGTCAAAAATACTGCATCATTTTAATCTTTCAAGAACATTCCTCAGAGGTTTGTACAAAGCAGCAAATAATTTTTCTCTACTTGTGATTCCTCTTGAAACTCAAAGCCAGCACAAATTGACACAGACTGGGATCAGAAAATTTCTTTCAATTCTGAAAATTACATCTTGATACATAGGTGCTGGAACTCCAGGTGTGAAGGGTGGTGCCGCACCCCAGGCTTGAAATGGTTTTCATTGTATACAAGATTTACAGTTTGGTTCAGTGGCTCTCAGCATCCACCTATATAAATTGTTCCAGCGCTCATCTCTTCATAGATAAGAAGCAAGTACGAAGTTCTTAAAATCATCTTAGATCTATATTCAATTGAAGAACAAGCTTTTTGTGTGACAAGCAGGTTGGACATTTATTTTGAGTAAAGCATACTCTGACTAGATATGTGTGTTGGAAAAGAATTGCTGGAGCATAATTGTTCCTAATTTGTGTAACAATTAGAGCATGGCATGCAAAGTCTGAAGTAGCTTAACACAGAGAGCTGAATTCTTGGTTCCACTTAAGTCAGTTCTGCCACTGACTTCAGTGAGGCAAGGATTTCACCTGGAAGTGAACATATGTGGTCCCTTGAAGATCAGTACAGGAACAAAAAGATGTGGCTTGGGAGCATGGCTCTGCCTCCAGATTAAAAAAGGAGCACCAGGGATCCCCATCAACTGAGAAGCTTCTGGAAGTTATTCAAGGTCCTAAAAAGAGACAGCCATGGACAGTGGAGAGGTATTTGCTACATTTTAGCTCTGTGCAAGCAACATTGAGAATGGAGCTTGCTCTATTGTTCTGCATGTTCATGTTTCAAAAGGGAGCAGAAAGAGGCTCTAGTATTAAGGGACCAAAAGTTTGTCTCCCAGGAGGGTTAATAGAACAAGTTCCTCAAAACTTTTAAGGACATAGCAAATGGTTACCTCAGATGTGCCGGGTCCTGGGATTAGAGGTCCACAAGCAGGTGATGCAGAGCCTGCTTTGTGTCTCCTGAGAACCCCCACTGGTGCAGACAGGACAACGTTGTATGGGGCTGAAGATCTACATTTGAATATTTGAATGGTATTTTTTAAAGTCAATATTGATCAGTATTGACTTTGTCTGCTGGTATTTCAAATTTGAAGGTCTGATGCTGTTCCACAAAATAGGAGTTGGGTGTCATTCACTTTCGTGTGCAGGGGATTCAAGTGGAGAGAAGTAAATGCAGTCTGACCATTTTAGGAACTGCACCTATTCTGTCGCAGCTGTTTAAATGATAGTTCTGATATTGTGATTTGCATTTCATAGATCTGTTATTTTGGACATATGAGTGACTGTGATTGTTTCTCCAGTTTAAATAAAACATACATCAACAGTCTCATTGTGTATCATCTAGGAGATTTCACCAACTGTTATCTTGCATAGCATTCTACTCTCTTTTTTTCTTTCTCTTTATAGCCCCTTCCTATCCATCTGTGTGGTAAGTGGCTCAAAAAGAGTGAATGCTGCTTTCAGTTTCCTACTATTAGCAAATCTACAGACTGCAATCGATAAGCCTGAATTTCTAGACTAAATTAAATGAAGACAATCTGCATGATTCCCATTCATTATACAGGAGAGGAATTGAATGCTAGAAACGTGATCTGGTTTGTAGCTATGCAATGGAAAAGTAATAAACCTTTGTAACAAGGTAGCTACTAGGAATCTGAAAATCAGTCTTTTCATTATGCTTTCTTGAAGAAGGACTTGTATAATGGGAGATTTACATTTTCAGTGAAAGTAGTTAATTCTGGTAAAACAAGAAAATATTTTTTTTGCCGGAAACAAATAAACCAACAATTTTACTTCTGTAAATTCGGAGCTGTTACTTTTCTCTCTCCTCCTGTCTGTTGCTATGGTTACAGTGGGGCACAGAGGCAGCAGGACTCATTTCTGTCTGTGATAGCAAAAGTAATATATAGCCCTTTTTATCAACAACTTTCAAAGCGCTTCACAAAAGAGGGTTGTATAATTACCCCCATTTTACAGATGGGGAAACTGAGGCACCAAAGCCTAAGTGACTTGTCCAATGTCCCCTGTAGGCTAGTGGCAGAGCCTGGATTAGAACTTAGTTCAGTGCTCTATCCATTCAGGAGGTGGGGGGGCAGGGAGTGTCCCTGTAAAATTTTTTTTATGCACAAATTTCTGTTTTGCTATATTAGTTATTTTCTTTACTTGCTGGATATAGCTACTCATGCATAATTATTCACAAGCTCAGGGTTTACATTCGGGGTAGCCAGATTTTTTGGCCAACAGCTCATCAGGGCTTAACTCTGCCTTGTTCTGCAGCAGAGTAAAAATGGTAGAAATGTGTAAGGTTCTTACCCCTGGTCTCTTCCATGGGCCTTAGTGCTGACTCCCACCTCCTTTATTTAGATCAGGGCTGGGACTGAGGATGCAGTGGATGGACTGAGGCTGAGAAGCACAGCAGTGTAGAGTTATTTGTGTCAGTGTTGTTATATTATAACAAGCCTTTAGCTCTTTCTTAGGTATTATTGCAGTTAAGAGAATAACAACAGGGCTTGTCATTGGAGAGAAGCATTCAGTCTGATAACACCACAACTCTTGACTAAACAGTCCTGTGATTCTGTGCAAACGCAGGCTTCTGTTTTATCGCTCCAAAGCTGCATCTATACTGATGGTGGCAAAATGGCTGCTGTCAGTATGCTCGTCTGGGCGCAATGCTCAATCACTCTGGAGTTCACTCTAGTAACTCCAGCCCCAGAAGTGGTGTGTTGCTAAGGTGGCCGGATGACATTTCTGGTCCCCTTAATGAAGTGTGTAAGGGCTGGTTAGTAAGTTGGTATTGTACGTCCCTTGCATATCGGCCGTCGTCTGCTGCCAGAAAGCGCAGCAAGCGTAGACTAGGGCTAAACGTTGTCTTGCCTTGAATTGTAGATTAAGGCATGTTGGAAATGCCTCCCAGTCTATTGACTGATAACAGCAAGTCTTAATTATTTAATAACCTAATTAACTATTAGATTAACATAAGGCCAGCAAGACGCTGTTGCTGTTTAATCACCTTCATAGGTACAGGAAGCCCCAAACATAGGCTGTAGGTTAGATTTGCATGGACCATTCTATCAGGAGTTGGTTTTCGTGTGTTGTGCTTTGTGAAACTTACAATTTAAGCATTTTGATTCAAAAGTTAGTGCTGTACCTGAGCCAGCTGGATTGCATGTTAATTATAGTGATTAGAAAGTGGCCTCTTCATGCTGCATCTGCAGCTTTCTTCCCACTGTGACAGCATCAGGCAACCAAGGTCATTTTCTTTAGCGTAATGAGGAGATAGTCACTCTCTGAGAGGTTAAAGCCAGATTTGGCTGTCCCAGGAATTGGCTCTTCTGTCTTGTACATTCAGTATGTGAGATTAGGTTTGCTGTGGAGGCTTCTCTAGCTGTACCTCTGAGGAAAGGGAAATGCCATGCAACTAAACAGCCCTGCAAATAGTGTAGTGGCTAACACCTCTGCTTAACATGCAGAAGGTCCTGGGTTCAATTCCCAGGGGGTTGGACTCGATGATCTCATGAGGTCCCTTCCAGCCCTATGACTTGACTTGACTTGTTGCATGTAAATGTTCTAGAGAAGATGATGATCAATGGTAAGAGTACAAATTATAAAGTGCTATATATTACAATTAACTTTGTGTGTAGAATGTGTTTATATTACCATTCCAGATTTTAGCCAACTCCAGAACAATTTTCTGTGAAAAGTCTGTTGGTTACCCTGAAAAGAAAGGTGAAGGGTATTTTCTGTAGAAAATTAAGGGCCCCTTCCAGTCCTGAGTTCAAGTCTCAGTTGGCTTCAATAACCCATAGACATCTGCTTATCTAAAAATATTGCAGGTTTTTGAATGGCAAATAACTGGTAGAATAAAAATAGGTTGCTCTAGTTCTGTTATCCAAGGCACTGTCTTAGGTTTAATCTGAAAATTGATTTCTGGACAATATTAATTTAATTAATTCATATTTGTATGCTGAAGAATTCAGTTTCACTGGATCTTCACGTCTCAAATTCAGAATACGATTTCCATTTGCAAGGACCGAAGGCGTATTGGACAGTTACTTTCTTTACCAGGTAAAAAGCATCGTTAGAGTCCCAAGTACTCAACAGAATATGTTCTTACATCCTGTTCTTATATCCTATTTCAACTCTAATTTAATTCAACTGTAAGATTTCTTGTCAAAGGATCTTGAGTGAGGTTTATTTAATGTGAAAGGCTCTGGGAAGTTCCTCATTCTTGAGGTGATAAAACCTAGATCAGATGCAAATTGGAGGTGTAAATCAATTTGAAGGCCAATGTATATTCCAACTAGTACTTTTGTCTAACTTTTCTTAAAAAGGAAAACATAACAGTTGACAGGCAATGACCTGTTAAAACTCAACTGTTCCTAGATCTCTTTCTAACAAGGCTTTGCAGAAAAATCGTTGGATCTAAATTGTATAGCTTATGTAGCTATTATTTTGGCACAGCAGGTCTGCTTTTGTGACCCACAATTTATTTTTATATTGGTGTATTTCTAGTAGGCCACATCCTGCACTGGTGTAGGTTTGGTATAGCTCCATTTAAAGTCAGGGGAGTAATACCAGTTTACACATTTTAAGGATCTTGCCCATTGCTTTTGCTAGAGTTATTTCTGATTTTTACAAGCATGAATTAAAGAGGAATCAGGGCCTCTAGGTATACACAATATAATGAAGTAAGTCAAATTCTTCTCTGATGTAATCAGGTAACCCCTGTGACTCAAGTTTGGCCTGTGTTTTTAGGCTTCATTATGTATTGAATATAAGGAATTCAAACACAGATCACAAAGCAGTCACATATAATGGATACCTTAGTTTAAATTTAACCTTAAAGGAATACAGATGTTGGCTTCAGAATTAAAATCAGTTCAAGTGCTTGAGTCATTTCCTCCCTACCTCTATGTTGAAGTAAATTTCATGCCTGCACTTTGTGTATATATATATTTTTTACTAATGAAAATTTTATATATACCATTATGTTGCATCTTTACTGGAGTTTTAAAATGTATGAATTGTGATTCAGGGCTAGAATTGTAACTCGTATAGAAACACATGCATTGTATTAAATGGAGTTGTGTATATGTATCTATATCCTTATGCTTAATATCTGAATATAATGTACACCTGGACAGCTTGTATATAAATAAATGCATGTAATATTGTGTAATTATAAGATACATTGTGTGTGTATATATAGCATTGTATAATATAAAGTAAGTATTTTCACTGAAGAAAACAAAAGATTCATCTAATAGGTCAGTTCTCTGAGAGGATGGTAAATTGTTTCTTGCTCAGTGAGTGAAGCACCATTTATGAGTTGTGACATCACTCTGCTCCAACCAGTGGGAGCATCTGAGTAAGGATGGATATCTTTATTTTATTTCAGGCTGGAAATCACTCTTGGAAATGCATTAATTTACCTGAGGTTTGGTCACTTTATGGGCCAGATTCAGAGCCCGTTAAAGACCTTCCGTAGACTTTAGTGGGCTTTTGAATTGAGACCCAAATGTTTCCTTGCAGTCAGGGGTGATTTAGCTAGCATTCTCTAGACTGGCGGTGCACACATGCGCAGTGAAGCCTGTGCAGAACAAGGCTTAAAAACCAAATCAGGGAAAAAACAGCATTAGTCATTCAAGAAAGAGGTTCTGCTTATAGAAACTAATGCTGGTTGTTAAGGAGGGAGAAACTCAGCTGCTTTCCTAAACTTGGGCAAGTTGTGTTTCTCTCATGCAAGCCCAAGAAATGGAAGACCTCTTCAATTCCTTGCTCTGTCAAGGACTTCCTGCGTCACCTTGGGCAAATCTTAGTCTCCATCTGTAAAATAGGGATAATACTTTGCCCTAATTCACAGGCGCATTGTGCAGATAAATATCGTTATGCTTGTGAAGTGCTTGTGAAGTGCTTTGAGATCTACTGATGAAAAATGCTGAAACAGGACTTGTCATTATTATGATTATTAATCTCCCTATCATCTCCACATCCCTATCTCCTCACCTAGCTGGCTGCCAACCCCCCACCCCCAGCATCTCTGTTGTGGTCTCCTTACCCAGCCATTCCCAATCTTCTTTTTCTACCCTATGCGGTCCTTGTCCTAGTCTTGTTGACTGGCCACAAGTCACCTCCCCCCCACTCCCCCAGTCCCTTCCCCATACCAGTTTCCCCTCACTCCCAATCCCAGTCACCAGTGAGACCTCCCTGCTCTCCCCCCACCCCCCTGCTGAAGCTTGGCTCCTTCTCTGCATTTCTGGCATGCTGTTTCCTCCTCCTCCTCCCCTGGATTGCCTGGACACCAGCTGGAGGAAATGGCGGGTCTTGGCTCTCTGTTCCACAGCCAGGTGCCCAGACAAGCTGGGAGCAGCAATTGCATAGAAAGACATCTCAGCCTCTGCAGCCTAGGAATGGAGTATGTGCTCAGCTGTGCTGTAGGAATATCAGTGCAGTCTAGCAGGCACAGTGTTGTGAGAATTTAGCAGCAGAACTCTAACAACCCTAACAGGTCTCTCTACTGAGATTTTGTTTTCTTCCAAGGGCTTAAAATTGGCCAAATTTGGGCCTTTTTTTCATGGAAACAGCAAAAGGCGGCACCTCGATAAGGCAGCAACCTCCAACCTCTTTAAAGCCCTTTCCCCAAAGCATCAAGATGCAAGAGCATCTCAATTAAATGGTTGTAAGAACTGTAGTTAACGTGGGCAAAGTGTATTTTTACCAAATCTCATTCTTAGCTTTTTTCCTTTCTATAAACTGACGTTTTGTTTTTAGGGGCCTTTTTCCTGCTGACTGCTTTGTATTCTGCCCTTATAATTCACTTGGGGTGGACTTACGGATTCCAGGGCCTGGGTCAAAAGTCAAAGATGGGGACCCCCACACTATGTCCAGAGCACCATCCTTTACTTTTCCCCCCCTGTACTGGCCTCACTGGGGCCCCCAAGCTCCCCTCCCCTGGCTGCTGGTTCCCCCTGTGACGTCCCCCCAACCCTGTCAGCCTCCCCCTGCAGACTCCCCACTTCTCCCCCAGGCCTGCTGGTTAAGGTATAATTTGAGGGGCCCTGTAACCTTCCTAATCTCTGGGCCCCTTTCATGCATGTGTGGGCCCAATTTTTCTTGATTCTGGAATCCGGGACCTGGAACTCTGGCCCATCAGATTTGTGGGCTCTGAGGTGTTCTGGCTTACTTGAACCCCTGCCCAGGCTCCTGCACACTCCCCGCTTCTGCCCCCAGGCCCCTGCAGACCTCCCCCCCCCCGGGCGTTCCCACAGATTCCTCTACGGCTCCCCCAAGGCCCCTTAAGCCCTCCCCACTCCAGCTCTCCCCTGCTCTCCTGGCTGGTGCACATCTGCAATGTGCGCGCAGATGCATACTGAAAGGCAGTGGTTTTCAAACCAGGGGTCAGGACCCAGTACTGGGTCACAAACCCTCAGGTATTGGGTTGCGGTGCCCTCTGCCATCATGGCCAAGAGACTGGAAGGGCATTGCTGAAAGATGTAATTGTTGGGTCATAGACATAAATGATTTTTTTCAACTGGATCCTGAGGAAAAATGTTTAAAAACCACTGCTTAAAGGGGCTGCAATGTGGGGCCACTTTCCCTCAGGCCCTGGGCAGCCACCCACACTGCCTGCTGGCTGAGAATACCTATGAATTCACTCACTGCTTATCGTATCTTCGTACTACATGTTAATTAATGCAAATAATGGAAACTATAGGATGTTGTCCTATTGTGGAGTGTGCAACTACCAATCCTAGAATTTTTGTTTGCCAGCTATAGTTCCTTAACAATTTTTTTGAGACCACAACTTAGTTTTTGCAATCCCTAGGTAACGATTCCTATTTAATGCATTCTTTGCACTGCATTTCTCCACTGGAGCCCGAATGAATGTAGCACGACATGATCAGTTAAAAGGTCATTTTATCCAAATGAAAGAAAAAGCTTTTCTCTGGGTGCCTTTTGCTTTCTTAATTACTACCTGCTGAAGATAGTACCCTCTGCTGTTTGCTAACATCTACCTTTTCCAAAAGCAATTAGGAGTTTAGCTATAGGCCTGTTTAAAACACACACACACACCCCCACCCACCCACCCCCCTCTGGCGTAGCAAATACGTTGAGGCTTGAAGGTAGCCAAGTTTTTGATTAATCTTTAGCAACTTTTTTTTTTTTGTTATAAAGGAACTCTAAAGCAATATTTCTCAGCTTTTTTTGCTACCAGGGACCTGCTTGCTGCCTTTCTAAACTGTATTTGTGAGATCTCATGGGCCAGTCATGGAGAAACACCACTCCAGAGCAGTGGTTCTCAATCCTTTCTGAGTCTCAACATGGTTGGCAGCATGTGCAACTGTGTGCAACACCGAAGGAACTCCCCACTGTCGGAAGAAAACCCTGCAAGAAGTTCCAGTGCAGCAGCAGCTTCCCACACTGCAGGTTCCTGGCAGGGGCCTGGGTTCAGGCAGGCTTGTTTCAGCAGCAGGCCTTTTTTCAGTGGCAGCCTGCTCCTGGGGGCACATGTAGTTGCATGTTGCAACACACTATACAGCAGTTGAGAACTGCTATTTTAGGGCACTTTCTTAAAAGCAATGAGTTAGGCAGCATTTGGTAGCATGGCTGTGGGCAAATACTAACAGCTGTGTTGGGAGCAGTTTTTTATGCTCAATTTTGGATGTTAGTACTTGCTGTGTCGTGAAGAGGGGCTGTTGACCCAAACAGTATGCTTCTCCCAATAGCTTTTCTAAATATACAGAGGGGCCTTGACTTTTTTCATTTAAGCAGGGAGAGGGGACCACTAAATGGACAATGTGTCTGAATAAAAACAAGGAGTCATGTGGCACTTAAAGACTAACAGATTTATTTTTCTCATGAGCTTTCGTGGGAGAAAATCCCACTTCCTCAGATGCTTCGAAGATGGGTGAACTTACAGAAAGGAATGAAA
>ML681973.1:6503365-6542235 GCA_007922195.1 Podocnemis expansa | reverse complement strand
TTTCATTCCTTTCTGTAAGTTCACCCATCTTCGAAGCATCTGAGGAACTGGGATTTTCTCCCATGAAAGCTCATGCGAAAAATAAATCTGTTAGTCTTAAAGTGCCACACAACTCCTTTTTTTTTTTTTTTTTTGGCTGGACTAGACTAACATGGCTATCCCTTTGGAAATTGTCTGAATAAAAGGGGGGTACTTTGTTATGCTAAAAGCATCTGCGTGTCTGTAGCACCTTCCCAGGGCCAGCTCTACTGTGGGGCAAGAGACACATATGGCTTCTGGTGACAGTTCTTAGGGGCGCCTAGGCCCCCTGAAGATCAGGCTGGCTCCCTCCTCTTCAACAGTTTCCTAGCAGCTCAGGCACTGTTAGTCAACCTGCAGCTTAAGTCACGTAGGCAGAGTGCACTTTAAATCCCTCTGCAGGCAGACGCTGGAGATTTTTGCACTTTGGAAAAAACTGTTTTCAACCTCCATGAATGAGATGGGGGAGCACCAAATCAAAATTTGGCTTGGGGTGCCATAACCCCTTGAGCCAGCCCTACACCTTCCACATAATGATCTTTGAGCATGTGTGAATTATTCAGACCAGTACTTCTGGTGGTCAGAGAGTATTTCACAGAGGGGGAGCCTGAAGCTGCATATGGCCTTGGATAGATTTCTCCTCGTTTCTGTTTAGGTTTCTGTATAGAAGCAAGACAGTAATAGAATCCAGGTGTGACTCTCACTCAGTGCTTACATCAAAAGGCCATCCTGTGGTTACAGCAATGGAACCAGAACTTGGGTCCCCACTTTACTTACTGCCTTCTCACTTTGTTCAATAAGAAATCACATAATAACAGTCTCCCTGATGATGCGGCATACTGAATTTATTCTGCGAATAAATTTTATTTATGGTGCAAGGTTCCTTCTGAGAGGTTGAGTGCACCTGACTTTTGAAGGGTTGTATCGTAGCCTGATCTTTTTGATGGTGATATATACAGCTGTAGCGCAACTTCATGTTTCAGCAGTTCACTCTTGTGTACTGAGTGGCCTCTTGCTTCAGTTCATTCAGGAAGTCTGTACCAAGCTTTTGGCCCTTTGTTTTTGACTTGTGCAGGCGGGTTTTGCTATAGTGATCCCAGACATTATTGTCATGTGGGTCTCCTGCTAATAGTTGTGTTCAGTGGTCCCTTTTTAGGGACGATTGGATTCAAGGTGAGTGTGCCCTTCACTTCCATAGCAAATAGATGGTACCTTTCAGCAGTACTTAACAGGTATCTATGCCTACTGTACCTATAATATCATGGAATGGTACGATGCCAAGATTGGCAGGGATCTCAAGAGATCTTCTCTAGTGATCCCCTGCACTGGAGGCAGAACAAAGTATTATCAGACCAACCCAGAACTCCATCATACAGCACTGTGCAAAGGTTACTGCAAGCAGGTGTTATATTATGTGGCTCAGGCCCTATGTAATTCTTGGAAAATGTGCCCCTGGATGTTCAATTCTGGTAACAAGCCGAAGTGGGAGCCACCCTGATGAGGAGGACTCAGGATGAAGGGAGAAATAACTACTTTGGAAGATCCAAGACAGACCAGTTGTTGCTAAGGAAACCACCTCTCCTGGCTATCTATTCAGAACACAAATTGACTTTGCATTGTGGTGTGTGTAATTAGCAACTTGTTCATAGACCTCTTCTTTTTTTTAAACAAGTTTGCTTTTTGTGAGTAGGGAGGTATTTGGCCTGGCCTACATATTGTATTTAGGCAGCTGCCTAAAACAATAATTGGCATGTGTCAATGTCAGCCAAAATCTCTTTCTCTGTGATTTCCCAGTTTCAGGGCGAGAGAACATTCACAAGGTTGGGAACTGGTAAGATTGGTAGCAGCCAGGGATTAAAGTAAGGGGAATAGACCGGAGCACAGTTCTGGGCCCCCCTGTTTTTAGGCTGGCAGTGTTCCAAGGCCCCTAAAATAGAGGAGGGCACCAGAACGCTGCATTCTGGGGCCCCATAAGAATAACTCAAGCAGTCGGAATGCAGCTTTCCGGCGGCTCCACCGTAAGGCCAGCCAGCAGAGAGCTGTAGCAGGCCAGGAGTTTGTGAATCTCCCTCTGCAGGGCGGAACAGCTTGTGGCCGGTCAGGCAGCCTGCAAACAGCTGAGGTGAGGGCTTTGAGTGATGGGGGTGCTGCTGGTGTGTGTGTGTGTGTGTGTGTGTGTGTGTGTCTGTCTGGGGGTGGCTGTGTGCGTAAGTGTCTGGGAGTGGGTATTGGGGCAACGGGTGGGCCCTGGGGACGGGTGTTGGTGGGGGCCCACCAAATTATACTTTATCCCCTGGTACTTTAAATTATACTTTAGCCCTGGCTGTACCTCTAGTGTATTGTGGGTCAGGTGTTCGGTTTGTGAGTCAGATCTTCAGCTCAGGATCTGATCTTGTCTGTCCATTTCCCCCATCTGGATAGAGAGTATAACTTTTCTTTCCATGAGGAGTATGGAGGATCGATTGATTAATGTTTCTAAAGTACTTTGAGCATGTGAAATGCTATTTAAATGCTAACTATTAGAATAATTCTATATTGATAGGTGTGTGGGGAACATATCAGCATTTGACCCCTCTCTGAACTGGATTATATAAATTCTGGTCCTCGGGCTTTAGGCTCCTGTACAACCTTTTGCTAACTTAGTCCTCTTACAGAGATCACTTGTAACCTCTGTAATTTAGTTTTGTGTGTTCAGATGTGGCTTGCTTAGAGTTCATTCTGGTTTTAGGCAGCGTATCAATACAAGCGATTTTCCTGGAGAATAAAACGAGAGCCATTAAGGTCAATAGAACTGGAAGGAACTCTTTTTCAGAGACTATATCATGTGAAAATTTATGTTCCGACATCTCTGAAGATAGTGTCTCACAATACATTTTAGCAGTGATATTATTGTACTGGATTCATTAGCTAGAGGATAATAAAGAAATTGTAAAGAAAAGATATTGAGGTTTTTAGCCAAGTGAGTTTTTTCAGCTATCTAAGAATACTGCAATGTTAGAGGGATCTCTCAGTGTGGAAAAGTGAATGCTGAAGTGCTGCTTGCAGATTTGTAAAATATTTTAATCTAATAATTATTTTTTATCATAATCTCTTTTTCATAGGACCAGTCATTATGATGTGAGGAAGAAGCTGCATTTTACTCTTACAAAAACACAGGCTCTTTAGTCTAGTACGCTTACAGATTTGCTTATCAGTGTGGTATTTTTATGGGTTAATTTGCAGTTTCTGCTTTTATTTTTAACCCTAATTTTCTCACTCATGTTCGTAATGCTGTGACCACCAGTGACATTCTGTGAAATGTTGGGAAACTTGTGACCTAATCTTACCAACTTCTGTCCTGGTGCTAAGTTTTCTGAGACTTGCTGATCTTCCAAAAGCAATTTCTTTCATCTGAATCTAGCTGCAGAAAATGACTCAATTGAGCCCGTAGTAATGAGGCCTTGAAGTGCTTCCACAGTCTTCCCATTGCTTATTTATAATTTCCCTTCAAAACAAGAGCAATAATAATACATTTTGTATTATTCATTATATCCTGCCCCAAAGAAGTGGTTTTGGCCTTTGCTCTTTAACATAGCAATTCAGCTAATGCTAGATGCATGGCCTTTTTTATGGCCATGAGGGAAGTTAAAAGCGATGTGGCGAACTGCTTTGTGTGCTGATTAAAAAGACTGTCAGATAATCAGAGCAGATGGGATATGTAGGTGTCCTCACTATGGTGGAAATGCATTGCCGTCCATCCCACCCTGTTGCGTGTATTCATATGCAAATTTATGCATCCGCATGCTCATTGTCCTCCTCTTTCCCAATGCTGTGATTTGGTAAGGCCTAGTTGTATATACCGTGATGCGCCACTGTATCTTTGGATGTCTACAGTTCTCTTGCCATGCAGTATTTCTTGGAGAACAACTTTTTTGCAGCTGGTATGGGGTCATTCTGACAACAGAGACAAAGGAGTTTTATTGGTGCCTTTTGAGTAGTGTAGTCACACGCTGCACTTTGTCTTCTCCAAATGTTATCACTTCTGAGTCTGTCTAGCCTTCTCACGCTTAGGACGTGGCATGGGCACTGAGTGAAAGCTAAGGCCCTTCTTGTCACTTAGGCCATTTGAGCATTGTATGGGGTAGGGGTGGAGGGAATGTAAATGGAACAGCTTTTCAGCTTCCTCATCCACTATGTATCCTTGAGAGGACCTCCTCATGTCAGTTGGTGTGAAAAGTGCCCCAGGGAGGAGTGGCTGGAGGTGAGTTTACTTTGAAAATGTAAACTGAGCTTGTTTTCCATTCTGTGATGGCCTTGCTTAGCTGGCCTCAGAGGAGGGTAGAGAAATCTGTGAAGAGAATAGATTTCCGTTTCCCAGATGCTCATGTGGGATAATGATTACTTGGGTTCTATGGGCATGGCGGGCATTTCATCTTACTCTTCTAAAGAACTGTACATAAATGTTCATAGAGGATAGGTCCACCTAATCACTATTAGCTGAGATGGTCAGGATGCAGCCCCATGCTCTGGGTGTCCCTAAGCCTTTGACTGCCAGGTGTTGGAACTACTGGATGACAAGGGATGATCATATGATGATTGTCCTTTTTTTGTTCATTTGCCTTTGGAGCATTTGGCATCCCACTGTTGGATGAACAGATATTGGGCTAGTTTAAATGTATGGCAATTCTTATGCAGTGTCCTAGCCAGTCAGAGTCTGATACTTCTACTGTATCAGTTCTGTAGTGGTGTAACTCCTGATTTATATAGTACCAGTGAGAGGCAACTGAGGCACTGAAATTCTCAGTTTACAAACACATGTCTCAACTAAGTCAGGAGTTGGGAGCTAACTACAGAACTTTGTTGGGAATGTTCTGTTGGAGTTCAATCATTTTAAAGTTGGATGAATGTAAAAATTTCGAAGCCAGCATTAAGTATTTCCTACATTCCTGTATAGTTAGCCGTAGCTTATTTGGAGTAATTAAATAACAAATATTTACATGCCAAAATTACAGGATGCAAAGTAATTTTGTATCTGAAGTATCACAACAGTAGAGAGTATTAATTTTGTCTTTCAAGGAGCCATGCACTATGTTCCTGACTGTATGTTAGAAGCATATGATTTGGAGATGAGAGTGGCGGAAGAATTTGCAGAAACAACAAAATAATAAACCTTTATTATCTGGCACTTACACAGTAAACCAAATCAACATTAACATAGACGTGTATAGGTACAGATGTATTTTTATTGTTTGGATTCTTGGTAATAATGAGACAACACAGATGAACATTTCATTTATATGCTGTAACTAGATTTTGATTTGGACCACATGTTTGTTTACAAGAATCAAGGAGTCCTGTGGCACTTAAAGACTAGCAAATTTATTTATTGCATGAGCTTTCATGGGGGAAAATCCAGTGGGATAAATAAATTCGTTAGTCTTTAAGTGCCACAGGACTCCTTGCTGCTTCTGCTGAAGTAGACTAACACGGCTGCCCCTTTGAAACTTGTCCAAGAGAGTAACAGCCCTTACAACATGTACACACTTTGCTGGGTTACCTGAATCTAGGGTTCAGGCCAATGGAGTAAATTGCATTGCCCACGGCTTCTCAAGTGGCTGGAGTTCTGAGCAAAAGCAGTCAAGTCATTGCAGGGCTAGTATAGACCAGGAGCAAAGGGTTTGGTGGGGGAAAGGAATTTGTTTTTTGGGAGATAGGAGATATGGGGGGTGGGGGTTCTGAGTCAAAACACACAATGTCTTGGTTCTAGTCCTAGGTTAGTGAAGCTAACATACTACTTCTTACAACCTAGCCCTATCTCAATTAATTATTGCTGTCTGACTCTTCTGTTTTATTGTTGTGGTTTTGCTGTCTTAAGCAAATGTTCCTTATCTAAACATGCAAAGAAAATTGGAAGGATAGGTCTCTGTCTCCCTTTTCTAAGCTACTTTTATCTTAGTGAAAATGTATATGTACTAGTCTAACAGAGGTTGGAGTGGGGTTTCATTCACCATCTCTGTCTAGATTCAGGTATAATAACCATCTTGTACCTCACCGTGCTAATGTTGATACCAGGTTGGGTTCTGAATGCTCTAGAGAACTTGCTGTTTCTTCAGGGTTCAGTCAGAGCAGGTATCATCTCTGATGCAAAGCATAGTCCTCCCCAAGATACAGAGGGAGACTCCAAAAGTTGTCATGAATAGAGGATGGATTTCAATAACAATGTCTATATTATTGTGGTTTAGTTTCCTAAACCAGTAAAGTTTAAACTGGACTTTTATATAAAGCTTAATCTTGATTCCTTGCTTTGTTTCATAAAGTGCACAGAATCCTGGGCTAAAATTGAGTCTTTTTATCATAATGAATTTCCATAAATATTTCATTGATGTAATTATCTGCTGCTTGAAATTTATTCTCCGGCATGACTTGTGTCTGATAAAAAAAAAAATACCAAATCCAATTCATTTCTCATATGTCTAAAGTTGTGTATATGTGTGTGTTTGTAAAACCCATATGGATGAAAGGAAAAAAAATTACAAGTCACACAGGAAACAAACATCTGATACATTTTCAACAATCTAAGATTAAATAGGAAAATGCCAGAGCAAAGCTGCCGAAATCTCAGCTGTTTGCTTGATGAAAGTTGCATTTCAGATTGTGAGCTGATGGAACATGTAAGAATAAGGAACAAATGAAGTCTACATACTTTTAAAAAAAAAAATTCTGCCGAGAGAGTGGCTATGTAACACAGCAGGGGGTCTGAAAAAATCTCTTAAACCACTACAAAAATTACCATACTCATTCTGGATTTCAGGGGTTTGGGGGGGTGTGTGTGTGTGTGTGTGTGTGTATAAAGTACTTTAAATTTCCTCAAGCTTTTGTAAGTGATATGCCCATGACAAAAAGTTAGCGTTCTAATACTCTTGTCAACTAGCATCAGAGAACACCTCTTTAGCGTATGTCTAGAGCCCTGCGTGTATACAAACGAGTGGATCACCATCCACAAGAAATGGTCCCTGGATATTTATGTTGTATCTGCTGATGCAGGTATACCATGGATGTCTACATATCTGCAGGGCTCTAGCTTTGCACAAATAAAAATATGTGGACCTGTGTCCGATGTGCATCCACAAGAAATGGTCTGTGGCTATCCACATTGTATCTGTGGATGCAGATGTCCCCGGGTTTGCAGGGCTCTATATATGTCTATTTCAAGAGGACTGTATAAAACATAGTATCCCTTCCCCTCTCTCCTTCACTCTTTCTAAGTCTTTCCCCTTTTTATGCTCAATCCCCCAAAAGGGAAAAGACTTACAAAAGATGAGTTCCATGGAGATCTGCGCGATGCATAGTCTGCTATTTGTGTTCACTGGCCAGTAACTGTGCATTATGGATCAACAAAGCAAGCACTATGAAATCTAAAATCCTCTCCTATACATACGCCACAGAGGAAAGCAGTGATTGGCATGAGCAGGGGTGAAAATCCATCAATAAATTCCCTCTAGTTAATACTATTATCAGTATGTTTTCCCTGGTATCTGTCTCTGTTCTCTGGCAATGGCTAAAATAGTCTCAGGCTGTGAAACAATGAGTATATTACTTATTACGCTTGCATACAAACATGAGATGCCTTCTATGTTTTAAAGGTAGCAGGCAGGTTCCATATATTAACCTTGAATTCCACAAATCTGATCTTAGTTGCAAAGTTAGAGTGCTGGCAAATGAAGACGGAATAATTGTGACATGATAAAAATACATGTATTTTGAATCTAAACACAGCCAGCTGAAATGATGATTTGATTTGCTTGCATTCAGCATTGTCACTTAGTACTTGGAGGCTCTTTAACGAAAGCTCCCAGTGGGTGGCAGTGTACTAGCTTTGCTTTGGGAATGTGGTTTTTGTTTTCTTATTTTTTTCCCCAGCCTAGTTTCCATGGTGATCACTGCAGCTTTTGATGCTTGTGTGGAAGGGGGAGGGAGGCAGAGGAAGGTGATATTGCATTAAAACAGCTGAACAACCCATGGAAGCCACAGTAGTATCAACAAGCCACAAGCCCTGGAAATAAGCATGTAATAGAACCAGAAATCGTAGATGTCTGGAGAGCAGTCTCCAAGAAGCCTTCTCTCTTTCCTGTTTAAACAGAACAGAACCTGTGCATCTAGGGGAGGAAAATAGCAAATTTGCAGAGTATCTCTTCAGACTGAGCTTCATGCTCTTTTGAGTTTCCCAGATTGACTTTCTTGCATTAAATCCGTAAAGTTAAGAACAGCCGTATAGGATCAGATCAATGGTCCATCTAGCCCAGTATTCTGTCTCCAACAGTAGCAGAGCTTCAGTGGGGTGTGCAGAGCAGGGCAGCTGGAATGATACACCCCACTTTTCCCTCCGGGATTTTGGCAGTCAGAGATTTAGCGTTGTGTCTCTGACCAGCTTGGCTAACTCCCTTAGTTGTTTCTCTACTAATCTTTTTAGTCTCTCCTCATATAGAAATGGTTTGATAAAGTGGCGTTATAATATTTTCTGTCTAATTCATCCTATTCTTAACATTCTGTCAGCTGTTGCTATGTTCTAATGTTTTCAGAGCATTTTCCTCTGTGACTTCAAAATCTTTCTTGTGTCAACAGCTAATTTAAAACACACAATTTTGTATATATTGTGATGAAAGGCTGTGTAACTATAACCGATTGATCAGTGAGTGTTACGTGTTCGAGCCTCAAAGGATGGGAGTTTTTCCATGCACCTTAAATATGACCAACTTCTGTCTCACTTTGTTCACATGGAATCTTGTTGGTCCAAACCAAACTTCATGCTGCTTTTGTTATAGGAACAAATTGGCTTAGATATAGAAGGCTAGCATATTAACCCACTGCATCACTTAGACTTCCAAATTTCCATTTTGTATGAAATAAAATATTCCCCTCTCACCCCTATGGGTGGTGTCTGTCTTCCTCAACCTCGGGTCCTCTACCAGAGGCCTGGGAGTTTGAGGGTTCTGCGCAGTATCTTAGCTGGTCCTAGCACTGCACTCTTCCGGACAGAGAGCTCTGATGTTGTTCCTGGGATCTGTTGGAGCCACTCTCCCAGCTTAGGAGTCACAGCCCCGAGTGTTCCTACCACCACCGGGACCACTTTGGCCTTCACTTTCCACATCCGCTCTAGTTCCTCTTTCAGGCCCTGGTACTTCTCCAGCTTCTCATACTCCTTCTTCCTGATGTTGCTGTCACTTGGCACTGCTACATCTATCACACCACTGTCTTCTGGTCCTTGTCTATTACCACGATGTCTGGTTGATTGGCCAGTACCTGCCTGTCCATCTGGATCTGGAAGTCCCACAGAATCTTAGCCCTGTTATTCTCCACGACCTTCTGTGGGATCTGCCATCTGGTCTTGAGAGGGTCTAGCCTGTACACTGTGCAGATGTTCCTGTACACAATGCCAGCTACTTGGTTGTGCTGTTCAGTGTATGCTGTTCCTGCCTGCATCTTACATCCTGCCACTATGTGTTGGACTGTCTCTGAGGCCTCTCTGCACAGTCTGCACCTTGGGTCCTGTCTAGTGTGGTAGACCCCTGCTTCAATGGATCTGGTGCTCAATGCCTGTTCTTGTGCTGCTGTGATCAGTGCCTCAGTGCTGTCTTTTAGGCCAGCCTTTTCCAGCCACTGGTAGGATTTCCCAGTGTCAGCCACCTCAGCTATCTGTCGATGGTACATTCCATGCAGGGTCTTGTCTTGCCATGGCACTTCTTCTGCTTGATCTTCCTCC
Organism: Podocnemis expansa; assembly: GCA_007922195.1. NCBI lineage: Eukaryota > Metazoa > Chordata > Testudines > Podocnemididae > Podocnemis > Podocnemis expansa. Next base: position 6,532,478 of record ML681973.1, on the reverse strand, counting down.
CATGTCTGCTGCTGCCACCTCAGGCATTCTCTCAGCAGCTCATCTTTGGGTGCCATCTTACTGATGTACTCCTGGATGCTCTGGGTTTCATCCAGGACAGTGGCTTTGACACTCACCAAACCCCGCCCACCTTCTTTCCGGCTGGCGTACAGTCTCTGGGTGTTGGATTTGGGGTGGAAACCTCCGTACATTGTGAGGACCTTCCAGGTCTTCACATTGGCAGCCTCCATGTCCTCCTTTGGCCAGCTCACTATACCGGCAGGGTATCTGATGACTGGCAGGATGTACCTGTTGATGGCGTGGATCTTGTTCTTCCCATTGAGCTGGCTCTTCAGGACCTGTCTTATCCTCTGGTGGTACTTGGATGTTGCTGTCTTCCTTGCCTCCTCATCGTGGTTCCCATGTGACTGGGGGATGCCAAGGTACTTGTAGCTGGTCTGTATGTCTGCTATGTGGCCTGCTGGTAGTTCCACCCCATCAGTCTTGACTACCTTCCCTCTCTTTACTACCATCCAGCCACACTTCTCCAGTCCGAATGACATCCCAATATCCTCACTGTAGATCCGTGTCAGGTGGATTAGCGAGTCGATGTCTCGTTCATTCTCAGCATACAGCTTGATGTCATCCCTGTAGAGGAGGTGGCTAATGGTAGGTCCACACTTGAACTAGTATCCGTATCCAGTCCTTGTGATTATCTGGCTGAGGGGGTTCAAGCCAATGCAGAACAGCAGCGGGCACACCGCATCACCTTGGTATATGCCACACTTGACAGCCACTTGTGCAAGCTGTCTTGAGTTGACTTCCAGTGTTGTCTTCCACAGTCCCATTGAGTTCTTGAGGAAGGTCCTTAGTGTCCTGTTGACTTTGTATAGCACCAGACATTCACAGATCCATGTGTGTGGCATTGAGTCGTAGGCTTTCCTGTAGTCAATCCAGGCTGTGCTCAGATTGGTCTGTCTAGACCTTGAGTCTTGGGCGACTGCTATGTCTATGAGCAACTGGTGTTTTGAGCCTCTGGTGTTGTTCCTAATGCCCTTCTGAGCTGTGCTCATATACTGGCCCATGTGGTCCTGTAGCCTGGGGGCTATGACACCTGATAGGACTTTCCATGTTGTGGGGAGGCAGGTTATTGGCCGGTAGTTGGACGGTACTGTTCCCTTGTGGGGGGTCTTTCATCATCAGCACTGTCCTTCCTTGTGTTAGCCAGTCTGGGTGGGAGCGTCCTGCTAGCAGCTGGTTCATCTGTGCTGCTAGGCGTTCATGCACTGCTGTTAGTTTCTTTAGCCAGTAGGTGTGGATCATGTCTGGTCCAGGTGGTGTCCAGCTCTTCATGTTCTTGACCCACTGTTGGATGTCTGCTACTGTGATGGTGACTGGTTCCTGTTCTGGGAGATTGCTGTGGTCTCTTCTCAGGTCCTGAAGCCACTTTGCACTGGTGTTATGAGTCTTCTCTTTCTCCCCTATGGTCTTCCAGTACTGTTCAGTTTCTGCTGTTGGTGGCTCTGCTGTTAGTGTTGTTGCACTGCAGTTGGGAGTACACCTTGGATGGTTCTTTGGAGAACAGGGCATTTATTTTTTTGGACTCTGCTTCTCTAGTGTATCTCCTTAGCCTGGTAGCCACTGCTGTGAGCCTTTGCTTAGCAGTCTCTAGGGCTTCAGATGGAGTCAGGCCCTTGTATTTTTTCAGTAGCCGAGTCTTATCCTTAATCTCTACACCCTTCTGTAGTTCCACCAGCTGACTAACTTCTCTCTGGGTTGCCTTGATCTTATCCTCCAACCTCATTTTCCAGGGGGGGTATGTACTGGTGTTCTTGATTGTGTAGCCAAGCATCTCCAGGATTACAGAGGCTGTAGCGTATACCAGTTCATTGGTTTGAGTTATGGTGGTAGTAGGAATTGTCATTAGGGCTCTCTTGGCATCTTCTAGCATACTATCTGATGGTACTTCTCCAACAAACCTTGGTAATCGGTCTCGAGGGTTGACTGTAGCTAGTTTATCCATGATCTTATGCCTCATATCAGCTGCTGTGCTCTGTAATGGAGGGGGTGGCAGTGAAGTTCCAGCTTCAGCTGGTGGCTGCCCATCTAGTTGTTCTTCCGGGTCTTCTTCTTGAGTCCGGGATGTAATGTGGAGTTGGTCTATCTCAAGTTGTGAGAGCAGCTGCCTCTTTACTATGTTGAAGCATTGGGTAAGTAGCTGTTTCTTAGTGTGGAGGTAGGTCTTTTGTCCATGCAGAGTTCCCTCATACATTTCATATATCCCCTCTCATTAGGTCTCCTGTTGTAGTAGCATTCCATCAGTTCCAGGTTCTCTTGTCTCATCCATGTATGGTTTGTTCCAGTAGCCCATTGTCCTGGTTCCCCAGCATCCGGCCCGGACCTTGTTAATCCAGGCGACGTCTGAGCCAGCATTACTCTTCTAGTTCATGTCACTCTCATATTCGAGGTAGGCAAATGAGGCATTAGGGGGTCTTTTGCCCAAGGACCCCTACTGAGAAGGTAGAGAGGTACCCAGCGGGATTTGAACCCCAGTCTCCTGTATCAAAAGGTGTTGCTCTTAACCACTGTGCTATCTAGTCACCTGGAGATTATATATATGCGTGCACACTTAGAGTCTTTCACACACTGTAATGTCTCTTGCATGCATTGTGCGTAACAGAATGCACACATTTCTGTTGGTTGTTCTCAGTCTGCCAGCAAACACTTTGTTCCACTCTACCACACCAATGTCCACCTGGACACTCCTGTGCTCCTACCCAGAAATTGTCTGGTTCACTGCCCCCGTCCCAATCCCTATTCTTCCAGCATCTTTGCCTGCCTATGGCAATTTCAAGCCCTGTCAACAGCATATCCCCTGCTACCTCCATCACTTATTGATCCCATCCTGCCTATCTTTTCTCCTCCCAGGCTCCCCCCACCCTCAGTCCAACCAGCCACCACAACCCAGACTCTCACCTGTGCAGCAAACTCATTCACATAAATAGGTGGCCACTCACAAAGTACCTTTCCAACTACTCCATATGCACAATCAAAATGACAGCTCAGATTTGTAAAGCAGTAACAACAGACTCTGAGTAAAAGTAACACATACACCTTGATACTGCAGTGGATACTGGAATTAAGATTGCATGTCTTTTAGTTTTTGCTTATATCCAAAGGGGGGTAGCTGTGTTAGTCTAGTTCAGTAAAACCAACAAGCGAGGAATCCTGGGGCAGTTGAAGACTAACAAATTTATATTTTGCATGAGCTTTTGTGGGAGAAAAATCCCACTTTGTCAGATGCTTTGAAGATGGGGGAATTTACAGAATGATGGAAAATAAATCATTATTATTTCCTGTTATTCTATAAGTTACTGCATCTTCAAAGCACTTGACAAAGTGGGATTGTTCTCCAAAGAAAGTTTATGCATAATATAAATGTTAGTCTTCAAGTGCCACAGGACTCTCTGTTTTTTTGGAGGACAGAGTATGTGCTGTGTGCATGTAGTGAAAGAGGGGATGATGGCAGTAAGGTGCCTGGGGCGTTAGGACAATGGTGGGGCTTTTGGTGTGTGCATTGAGATCAGCTGTACTGTTCGTGTTGCCGCCTCTGGAGATTTCGTTGATTTTTAGTGTTGATGCTGTAAGGAAAAAAAATTGTTCAGTGTTAACTCCTACTACAGTGGTGGGTATATGTATATAATATATACCAATATTTCAAGCAGATCACAGCTAAATGAATTTCAAAGGACAATGGCCAGTTTAGGCATTTCCTTGTTTTCTTTTCTTTTCATTCTGTGGCCTTTTTCTGTACATGCTATTTGGAAGTGTTTGACTCTTTTGGTTTCCCTGCACACATGGGGTGTGTGTGTGTGTGTGTGTGTGTGTGTGTAAAGAGTGGGCAATTAGTGGTCCTTTCAACTGAGAGCTGACAGGTCAAGTCTGGTTAACAGGTTTCCATACAGGAGAAGTTTCTTGAAGTGACTTCTGCATATAGAGGAGGAACAGCTGCCTGTTGATGGTCCTGGCTTCCTGAAGTACCAAGAAATTTGCTTTAACAAAGATTCATCATACCAGAATAAATAGCTTGCCTTTTACCATGTTTGGTGTGGAGCATATATAAGGAGTGTATTTCACTTTGTTAAATGAAATTACATTTCAGACATGCAATGTAGCTCCAATTAACTTCATAGGCACCTGCATCCTTCCTGGCATAGGCAGAAAAACTCATTCATGTCACTTATTTTTTAGACCTATTCAAGATGTTAAAAGCTATTTAGGGAACATTCAAATATATTGCAGTGCAAAGCTGTCAAGCATTGTAATCATCAGTTCTCTAATAGAAGTTGCTTGACTTTATTGCCTTTCTGGAATGAAGAGGAAAAAAATATTGACTTGGCACACCCTGCTTTCTTTCTCTCTCAAGTTGTGGCAACAATTCTTACCAGCATAAATGCATAAAATTCAACAGAAATATAAGCTACTTTCAGCTAAGATAATATTATGGTAATCTTTCTCATATCTAGAGTTGGTATGCAGTTTTCCTTGTTCATATGCAACTTCCATTTCCAAATAAATTAGGTTGACTGTGGCTCAGTTCTTGAGGATTAGCAGAATACTTAATTAAAAAAATCAGGCATGCCATTTTTAAGGAATCAGAAATAATGATGATTTGTCTGCAAACTTCATTCGTGTCTTTAAATAAGATTTATTTTACAGTGATCACCACTCCCAGAAGTTTCTACATAACTTCTTTTACACACTTCAATTCATATACTGGTGCTTTATCAAAATATGGTGTTTCAACATAACGTATTGGTGTTTTGGCTCTCAGTGTAGGTTGTGACAATACATTAAGAATATTTTTAATATGGCAAAGTTAGAGACTAAGATACTAAACAGCAATAAATCTTTCAAGCAAATTCTCTGAGTTTTGTAATATTTCAGTCTTATTAGAGAGAGAAATTTTCTTGGATATTGGAAGCAGATGGCATCAGAATTTCAGTTTAAATAACATAAGCAAGGAGTCCCCTGGCACTTAGACTAACAAATTTATTTATCACATGAGCTTTTATGGGAGAAAATCCCACTTTGTCAAATGCTTTGAAGAAGTTTAAATAATCCATCAAGTAAGGCAGGGGTTCCAAACATTTTCTCTGCCATGGCACACCTTGCTACCTTTAATTAATCTGAGGCACACCACCATAAGGTTTCCAAATGAACTCATGAATATTTATGAGCCAATGAACCAATCCAGAGCCCTTCGAGTAGTTTTTCAAAAAATTTTGTAGCATACCTGTGTGCCATGGCACACTGATTGAGAAACGTGGAAATAAGGTATAAGCAATATATAACATTTTAAAAAACCAAACTTCATCCTTTTTCATTCTTTAGTGCTGCAGCGTGGGACGTTGAAGGGTAGATGTTAAAAATATTGAAGATTCAACAGTTCAGGCAACTGATGTGAGATGAGGAAGGTTCAGATCCCTAGGTTAAATGTTTAGTTCCAGTACAGGTCTATAGAAATGGGAAGTTCTTACCATCTTATGGCTTATATAATGTAGGTGGTGTCAGTAAATCATATGTCCATATTACAAAAGCCACCACGCATCTGCTTTGAAAATTAAGATAATTTTCTACCCCATAAGTGACTGTTTTTGGTCAGGTTTGGAGGCACGTTAGTAGAAGTGAATGTTTGCTGTTATGGAGATAAAAAACTAGAGTCTGCTGTTCTTTGGGCATCTTTCATTAAGTAGTCAAATAAGCAGAGAATATAAATTACACTTCATTCACGCACCGATATGCATATGTGCACTCACATGTGAGTTTTAAACTGGTGTTTAGTGCATTTCCAGAGTGGGTGCTATTCTGTGTACTGCATTACTCAACTGTTGCAAATTGGAAGAGTGTGGACAGATGTATGAATCTAAATACAGAAGTGAAATACCTAAAACACATGTGGTCATCATTCATTCATAGAGTAGAATAAGCTGGCCAGGGTGGGGGAGAACTAAAGAAATTAAAAAAAAAATTTAGCGAAAATGCTTTAATTACTGTTGTTTAAGATGCCTCTGAAATCTGGAAGTCTGGGTCCATGAAGTGACCTGTAAGACTTAAAAAGCATATGACACAATGCAAATTGACAGACAGAAGAACTTTAGCATCATATATTAAATCTGCAGAGGGAAGAGGTTTAATATAAGGACAACACTTCAATCTCTGTCAGATGATTTGATAAGTCAAATATACAGGAATTAAAACTTACCTTTAATGACAAAATCTTTTTAACTTATTATGTCTTATGCTACAGGGTTATTGAATTAAATATCAATCAATGTCACCCTAAAGGTAATAATCAAAAATGTAATGAGAACTTGCTTAAGATTTTTTCTTTTCAATAGAAGAGTGATCTAAGTATATTTTCCATAGCAGCCAATGAAGATCTTTATTTTCTGGGTTCCAAAGGGGCAGCCGAGTTAGTCTAGTTCAGCAAAACTAACAAGGAGTCCTCCAGCACTTTTAAAGGCTAACAGATTGCATGGGCTTTCATGGGGGGAAAATCCCACTTTGTTAGGTGGTTGAAGATGGAGAATGGATGCTGCCATCAAGTGTCTGACAAAGTGGGATTTTCCTCCATGAAAACTCAAGCGATGAATGAATCTGTTAGTCTTTAAAAGCGCCACAGAACTCCTTGTTTATTTTCCTTTTCTAGGTGTTATCAATCAAAATATTTAACTAAGCTACAAGGTAACTGTGTCAAAATAGGCATATCATTTCTTTTTTACCAATCCCTCTTCAATTTGTACTCTCATGCTTTGGATGTGTGAGGAATAGACCAAAATTTAAACAATTCAGCATGTAACTTAATAGGTGTCTTTTATTTGTGCAAGCTGAGAGCTTGTCTTTAAAATCTGTTAGGCATTTTTATAGTAATGTTTACTGTTGATTGTTTAGTGTTACTTTATAAAGTGCCTTGACTACAGAGGCGGGTGAGAGAGTTCTGCTGTATACTAGGAGCACTTGGCTAAAGGTGACACTTGACTTCCAATTTGAGGGGCGGGAGAGGAGAGATTCCTCATCAAACTACAGATGGATTCTCCTTCCATTCAAACTTAAACTTTTGGAAATCCGGATTTTCCCTGTTGAAATCAATGCTGTTTGCACAATATACATGCTAGCATTACACCATGTATGTTCAGAGAATCCCAAGTTGTTAGGACTACTGGCTGTGCAAATTCACCCATACTGATACATAAATATAACGTAACGAATTTTCTGTAGCACCGTTCTTTTTGGCCACATGATTATGCTGAAGATCCCAGACATGCACTAGGTAGTCAAAATGAGTTTACTATGACTCTGAGGAAATTCCTAAGAGTAGATATTCCAAGTGACAGCTTTAAATGTCAGTATTGAAAATGTTGAGTCAATTTGATTGCCTGTAATAAAAGCCAGTACCAGAAATGCACCTTAGATCAGTTTGCAGTTTGCAAACCTGTTCACCAGGTGAAAGAGTGGAAGAAATGTCAACTCTTGGTCAGTAAAATTTCTCTCCTGGTAGTTAAATGGGAATCTTCTTTCTCAGAGCCATGCAGCCTGTTTGACTGCACATTTGAATAATTTATCAAGCATTCCCTTATTTTTTATTTAGTGGCACCAACCCTGAAGCCATCAGAACCAGGGCAGAAATGTTAAGGACCAGTTTAAGCCCAGATATGTAAATCAGCAAATTAGTTTGCTAATTGTAAATAAAAGTATAAATGCTGCCCAAATTCTGAATCCTGACATTGTGTGCAAGCAAAATAGTTCCTTATAGCATACATTAATGTGAACAAAATTGCTTAGTCAGATCTCTCATTTCCCCTCTAGAGCTGACAGCAGAAGCTAGCTCACTTTAATCTGCACATTAAATACACATTTTAAAGCATGTTTCTTTTGGAAAGAAGCTTTGTAATTTTTCTTTTGAATCCTGGCATATAGGTCTTGCTCCAAAGTTAATAGCATGTACTTGAATTAACTGTTCCCACTGAACTTCAAGAAAGACAAAGAATGTGGCATTCAAGGGTCTTCTTTCTAAATAAACCTAATTAAAGGCAAGGTTAAAGGAAGGGCAACTTTAAAAAATTGAAAAGAGGAACATCAGGAGCTCAGCTTGGTTGGGTTAGTTTGGCAAGAAAATACACAAACTTGTTCTAATCCCTTCAAAACCTTTACAGTGTTTCTCCCATTATTTTTTATGTGACTAGGTTATTCCATCATACACTTACAGTAACCGCATACTCCTGCTTTAGCAGGAAGTTTCTTGTATGGGTAAATAAAGACCATTTTATTTCCTGCTCATTCTTTTCCTCCTTGATAAAAATACATTCTATTCATTCAGTTCAGCTGTCGTGGGGGTATCTTTGATCCTAGTAAGTATAATTTTTCTTTATACTCGTTGTTTGAGAAGTATTCATGAAGCTAGATGTTCTTCTTCGAGCAGCGCTCCCGACTGCTCCACTTTAGGTGTTTGCTGGCCGCGACACCCCGGATCGGAAACTTTTTCTGCATAGCAGTGGCTCTGGCAGCTGGGAGGTGATAGCATCCACCATTTCCCACCAGTGGTGACGTCAGCCTCTCAGTCTCCCCGCTGCCGCTCCCTGCCCAGTTCCTTTCTACTGCCCTAGACTCCAGGCAGAGTTTGCGGTGAGTTTCCTTCAGAGGAATTTCTAATTGCTCAGACAGTTCACAAACCGGGAAAAAAAACAAAAAACAAAAAACCCAACAAAAGAACAGAAGCAAGAGTAAAGAACAGGAATTTAATTGGAGAATCACTTTAGTGCTATGCCTAATTCATCGGGCTTTAAGCGCTGTGATTCACGTCATGAGGCAATGCCTGCCTCAGATGGCCATACTTCATGCATAAAATGCCTGGGAGAGGGTCACCTCTCACATAAATGCCTACATTGTAAGAACTTAACAAACAGGACGAGGAAAGAGAGGGAGCGTAAACTGAAGCTCCTGCTGTTGGAAGGCTTCCTTCACCCGTCGTCCAACCCTGGTGCCTCTCCTCACGAAACTGAGGGAGCGCATAAGCGGCGGTCCGTCACCTCCTCACCCATACCCAGAAAAAAATCTAAAAGGACTGAGTCTCAGCCACTGCAACCGCAGCATCTGACCGCCGAGATACCTGATACTCTGGCGGCGTCTGCTCGCAAAAAGCCCCACAAAAGCAAGCACACTCCGGTGCCGACTCCGGAGCAATCTATAGCAGCGCTGCCGCCAGTAACCACGCCAAATACTGCACCGGCGCTTGTGGGGCTGTTCCTGACTGCACCGCCAGCGGCACCAGGCTTGCCAACGCCTCTCAGCACCGCTGCTGGTACCAGCACCCGCACTGAGCCTGGCGCCTACCTTCCCGATCTGCCCCATTCCGGTGCAGCCACTAACACCACAGGGTATTATGCCAGTAGTGACCCAGGCACCCCAGATAAATATCACAGATGATTCTCCACAGCCTCCTTTCACAAAACACACAAGAAAGTCAAGGCATATGGGGTTGACTGAGGACCTCACTGTTCATTCTTCACCCATTTCACCCCTTTTCCAGACTGACTCGTCTGACACTAGCACACCACCTTCATTTCCATTGAAGGGATCTGCTTCGTCACTGACATCAAGTCCTGTGCAAAGTCAGGTGCCACCACAATTGCCTCAGGCAGCAGCCTATAATCCTAATTTTGCTTTGCCTTGGCCGTACCCCCGCTGGATGATGTATCCTCAACAGGAGATGAACTACATACCATGGCAGCCTTATAATTTGCCATTTCCAACCAACAGCACTGTGGCTGGGCAGTCAGCTGCACAGCCCCCACCAACGGTAATAGAGTCCATGCCACTGGCCTATGTCGATGAATATAGAGGACTCTGTGAAATATTCCCTTTCGCAGAGCAAGAATGATGACAATAAACAGTTTAGAAACTTGTTTAAAAGGACAGCAGACTCTATGGACATCCTGCTGCAATTGACCCAGACTACTCCACATAAATTATATAGGATCTTACAGTCATCAGGGTCCAACAAGCTAGCCCTCCCTATGGATGAGGGCATCATGGAGCTGGCAAATGAAATATGGAAGACACCAGCGTCAGCACCTCCTTCCAGTAAAAGGGCTGACAAAAAGTACTTTATAGTCCCCAAAGGGAGTGAGTTCCTTTCTTGGCATCCTCAGCCCAACTTGCTGGTAGTGGAGGCGGCAAACCAGAGAAACAGACAGCCATTTTCCAATCCAACTTTTCGAATAGGGAAGACAAAAAACTTGACTTCCTTGGAAAGAAGGTTTATACGTCAGTGGTGTGACAGCTGTGCATTGCAAATTACACGGCTCTATTGGCCAACTATAATGATGACATATACACCAAGTTGAATGAATGTTCCAACTTTATTGCACAAGATAAACAAGATCAGTTTACTTCTTTGATCGATGAGGGCTTGCTGGCAGCTAGAATTGCTCTTCAGGCCTCCCTGAATGCAGCCGACATTGCTGCTAGAACTCTCGGAACAGCCGTGGTAATGCGACGTTCCTCATGGCTCCAGGCGGCAGATCTGCCCAGGCAGATGCAGCGGACCATTGAGGATCTGCCCTTTGACAAAGACAACCTGTTCGAGAAGACAACAAATGACGTTATGCATGGCCTTAAAGACTCCAGGGCTACGTTGAGAACATTGGGCATTTACACTCCGCAATCTTGACACCGAGGGTACAAAACTCAACCAGCTAATTTTAGATATCTGCAGGCTACATCTAACCGTAGAGCAGACTCCTACAGAAACAAATCCAGACAGTCATGGAGAGGCATACAAGCTATTCGTTCCCATCAATTCTCCCAGCCAGGCAATGTGAAGCAGCAGTTTTGATGGCCAGGTCGAGGGAGTGGTCAGCCAGTCATTTTTCCATCGGATACTGTCACCGTTGCACACCCCAACTTTCCAGAACAGGTTACAATCATTCCACCCACACTGGAAACAATTAACATTGGACAGATGGGTTATTGAGATCGTCCAGCATGGTTATTCCATCCCTTTCATCTCCAAACCAAAAACCCATCCCCTCTACCCATCCCTCTTCAGGGATCCCAATCACGTACAACATCTTCAGTCAGAGATCCGACGTCTGCTCCAACTAGGAGCCATAGAAGAGGTCCCAAAAGACCAGGAGGGAAGGGGATTTTACCCCCCATACTTTCTAACCGAGAAAAAAACGGGGTTGGAGACTGATACTCGATCTCAGACGACTCAACACACGCATCCAAGTGAAACGATTCAGGATGGTGACCTTAAACAACATACTTCTGGCCCTTCAACAATTCGACTGGATGACCTCCCTCGACTTAAGAGATGCCTACTTCCATGTCTCCATTCGACCGCCCCACAGGAAGTTTCTGCGATTCCAGATCCTTCACAAGCATTATCAGTATACAGTTCTATCGTTCGGACTATGTACAGCGCCCAGAGTTTTCTCCAAACTTATGGCCCCTGTGGTAGCATTCCTACGAAGAAGGCACATAGAGATATTCCCATATTTCAACGATTTCCTAATCAAAGCCCCCATACAACATCTTGCGATCCAAGCAGTAAGAGCAACAGTCATGCACTTTCAAAGACTGGGTCTAGACATAAACTAACAACAAATCTACCCTGGTCCCGATGCAAGAGATCCAGTTTATTGGGGCGCGAATTTACTCACCAGTGGCAAGGGCTTTTCTGCCTCGAGAGAGATTCGACAACCTACAACAGTTAGCAGCCACCATTCGAGGGGCACCCATTATCTCAGCCCACACAGCAATGTGAATGCTAGGACACATGGCAGCATCAACCTATCTCGTAAGCAATGCAAGACTCCTCATGCAGCCTTTTCAACTCTGGTTCCTCTTCCGTTTCAGGCATCTCATCCATCCAGCCAAAACTCTACTAGCTATCCCGAGTGTCATCAATGAATCCCTATCTTGGTGGATGGACCACACCAACCTGTTACAGGGGGTCCCTTTTCTTCTGCCAGATCCACAATTCATAATAACCACCGATGCCTCACTACTTGGATGGGGAGTGCATTGCCAAGATCAAACCATGCAGGGCAAGTGGTCCTCCTCAGAAAGGGACCTGCACATCAACCTGCCTGAGTGGAGAGCGGTTTTCAAGGCATGTCAGTACTTCATCCCCATAATCGCTCGGAGAGTAGTAATGGTCCGCACCAACAACAGGACCTGCATGTTCTACATAAACCGATAAGGGGGCACCAGATCACAAACCCTTTGCTTAGAGGCGATGAACCTGTGGGACTGGTGCATCCACCACGATATCTCTTTCCGTGCAGAATACCTACTGGGCAAGGAGAACATTATAGCGGATGCCCTGAGTCGCTCATTTATAGGCCACCATGAATGGGAGGTTCGACAAGACATTATTCAAGGCATCTTTGCTGTATGGGGATTTCCTACAATGGACCTATTTGCTGTGGTGCACAACAAGAAATGCAGCCGGTATTGCTCTCGAGCAGGCGGGGCTCAGATTCCAGCGGGGATGCATTCCTCCTCCTTTGGTAAGGCCAACTTCTATATGCATTTCCGCCCATTCCAATGATATCACAAACTCTTCACAAACCTCAGCAGGACAGAGCAACGGTAATCATGATAGCACCAGCTTGGCCTCGTCAAACTTGGTATTCATTGCTCATAAAGATGTCCAGATCACCACTAATCACCTTACCTTTGGTACAAGATTTGCTGTCACAGAACAACAGGACTCGCAAACACACCTACCTGGACAGACTTCATGTAACCGCATGGAACCTCGATGGTTCGAGGACCTGGAGTTACAATGCTCCAAGAAAGTAAAGGACATATTACTGAACAGTAGAAAACCTTCCACGAGGGTTACTTATCTTCATAAATGGACACGCTTCTCAAACTGGTGTGCACAGTGGACCTTATCTCCTGCAGAAGCTCATATCCTGGCGACCCTCGAGTACCTTCTGCACCTGAAAGAGACAAAAATCTCTGTTAACATGATTAAAGTACACCTAGCAGCTATCTCAACTTTCCATGCGCCGGTAGACGGCTCCTCAATATCTGCACAGAGGGTCATTAAAAGATTTATGTTGGGCCTCAATAACCTATTTCCACACCTCCAGCCACCGGCAACACCTTGGGACCTCACATTGGTATTGAAAGCACTAATGCGGCCGCCGTTTGAGCCATTGGCCGCTACCTCTACTTGTCAATGAAAGTGGCGTTTCTTGTAGCGATCACTTCAGCCAGAAGAGTTAGCGAAATGGCAGCGCTCATGGCCTATCTGCCCTATACCATTTTTTACAAGGATAAGGTCTCGCTACAACTACATCCTAAACTTATCCTGAAAGCATCATCCTCTTTCCATATCAATCAAGTGATCCATTTGCTGGTCTTCTACCCTAAGCCACATACGTCGCCACAACAAAGGATTCTTCACACCTTAGATGTCAGAAGAGCACTTGCATATTATCTGGAACAAGCCAAGCCATTCAGAAAGACAGCAAGGTTGTTTGTATCTACCACTGAATGGTCTCTGGGTCAACCTATCTCTAAACAAAGACTGTCCAGCTGGATATCATCCTGTATACGCACAGCATATTCTCTACGCCAAACAACTCTGCCTGATACAGTTCATTCCCACTCCACCAGATCCTTGGCATCATCGGTGGCATTTCTTATGAAAGTTCCGTTACATGTAATCTGCCAAGCGGCCACCTGGGCTTCAGGTGACACCTTTGCTAGGCATTATGCATTAGAGCGAATCTCAGATATGGATACGGTTCTAGGACGGGCAGTACTACAAACGGTCGATAATATACAGTCCGAAGTGCCCACCGCCGCAAATCAGTGACTGCTACGGAATCGTCTGAAGTGGAGCGGTTGGAAGCGCTGCTCGAAGAAGAAATGGAGGTTACTCACCTTCATGCAGTAGCCGAAGTTCTTTGAAATGTGCACTCCCGACATGCTTCACTACCCGCCCTCTTCCCCTCTACTTCGGAGTCTTTTCTCTCTCTCATTCCAGGACATCTCCAGGGTAGAAAGGAACTGGGCAGGGAGTGGCAGCGGGGAGATTGAGAGGCTGACGTCACCACTGGTGGGAAATGGTGGACGCTTCTATCACCTCCCAGCTGCCAGAGCCACTGCTATGCAGAAAAAGTTTCCGATCCGGGGTGTTGCGGCTAGCAAACACCTAAAGTGGAGCATGTCGGGAGCGTGCATCTCGAAGAACTTCGGCTACTGCACGAAGGTGAGTAATCTCCATTTCTTGATATTGGTTAGAAATGCACCAAAAAGTGATCCTTTAAAAGGGCATAAAGCCTTTGAGGGCCAAGTCCACTAACGATCATTGAAAGACTTTTATGAACCTTATAGATTCTAAGGGCAGCGGGGGGGGTTGTGTTTACTGAACCACCTGTATTAACTCAGGCCAGAGCACTCTTCTGAATCAATTCTTGTTCGAACTAGAGCTGATTGTTTAGAAAAAATCCAATCTTGATTTAACAATGGTCAGTGATGAAGAATCCACCCTTTCTCCCCTTGTGAACTGGTCTGTTAGAAATGTGCTTTATTTCCAGCCTGAGTTAGTCTAGCACAGTGGTTCCCAGCCTGTGGTCCAGGTACCCCCAGGGGCCTGTGGACATGTTGCAGGGGGTCTGCGGAGCCTCTCCCTACTAGGGCTGGAATCCAGCTAGAGACCTGATGCTCCCCGCCAGGGCTGACTTTCCCCTCCTGTGGCTGGATCCTGGCAGAGGGATGGGGCCATGGCAGCTTCCCAGCAGGGGCAAGGACAGGGGATCATAGCTGCTGCGGCTCAGCTCCCCAGCAGTGTGGGCAATGGTGGTGGCAGCACTTCTCACCGGTTATCCCACTGGTGCAGGCCAGATTACATAATCAGATGGGGGGGGGTGCAAAGGTTTTTTGTTAAAAAGGGGACCCCAGCCTGAAAAAGGTTGGGAACCACTGGTCGAGCATCAACTTTCAGTTGCTGTATCATATTGGACTATTCTCTGTTAAACTGGAGAGCCAGTTGTTAAGTATCTGTTCTCTGTGTAGGTACTTATATGCTGTAATTAAATTACTTTTTACCTTTCCGTGTTAACACAAACAGATTGCTCCTTGAGTCCACCACCATAAGACATGTTTTCTAATCCTTTAATCAGTCTCATGGCTCTTCTCCAAACTCTCTCCAGTTCATCAGCATCCTTTATGACTTGTGGACATCAGAGCAGGACACAGTATTCGACTAGCTTTCATGCCAATGTCAGGTAATAAAACCTCTCATCTTTTCCTCTGGGCTTTAGATCAGGCCTGTGCAGGGGCAGCTCTTTTTCTCTTTAAAATCAGTGAGGATATAGCTGTTGACCTTAGTGAGAGTGGGAACCAGTAAATACTTTGGAATCCTCCATAGCAGCCAGGCGGAGCAGAACAAATAACTAGCAGGCACTGAAGTGTCAGGTGGCAAACCCTCTTGTCAGTAGAAACCATGAGTTTGCTTGAAATATGGCCAAGTTTGGACCAAGATGTAGGTCTTGTAGAACCGTATTCCATGATGTGGAGGCCTAACACTGTGAATGCCCTGTTAAGCAGAGTCATGGGGGAGATATTTGTCATGTGCAGATATAGGAAGAAATTAAGAGCTCTGGGATAGCTGTAACCTAGACTATTTAGTACATATAGACAAATATTACCTTGAATTTCACTCCAGAATTAAGTGACAGTCAGTGAGAAGTATGGTGGTAAGTTCCAGAGGGGTAGCCATGTTCGTCTATGTACAGCAAAAACAACAAGAGTCCTATGGCACCTTATAGACTAACAGATTTCTTCAGACGTAAGCTTTCGTGAGCTTCAGCTTGTTTCCAACCCACAGATGACTCAGATGCAGTGGGTTGTAGCCCACAAAAGCTTATGTCCAAAGAAATTTGTTAGCCTTTAAGGTGCCACAGGATTCTTGTTGGTTTTAGTGAAAAGTATGAAGCATGAGCACAATATACTGTTGTTGGTCCGCCTAGCTGAAAATGCTGGACAGCTGTGCATGCTATTAGCTGAAGCAGTACTCTTGCTCTGCAGTAACAGAACTTGGGATCATGGGGCTGACAGCATCTGAAGAAAGTGGGCCTAGGCAGACCAAACTGGAAGAAGGCATTTCTATCCATTCCTATCTGGGAAGTCACAAGAGTCTAGTAGGCCCTTGAAATCACAAATTGTTTTAAGTGATAGGTGGGCAAATGATATTCAACTGATAGAGTGTTGGTAGCAATTGGTAATTGTTCCAGTTTACTCACGCCATCAGCATCACTCCCTGCCCCCCTTCCTGTCTTATGTGAGCTGAGCTCAATACAGCTGTTTGCATCCAAGCACCTCTCTCAGCTGTCACGAGATATTCCAAATGATGGTGGTCTGGAGCTCAGAGACAAAGGTGCTTCCAGAGTAACAGCGGAAGAGATTTTTACATTGATAGCAGTTAATTTAGAATGCTTCAAAGCAAAATATCCAGCCTCATTAATACTGACATATTCTATAGGTCGTCTTTGTTGCTCTTATGATTCATGTAAGTGTGGTGGGTAGAACTGGTCACAGTAGCTCATTAATTAATTAAATTTATACAGCAGTTCTCAGTGAGATGGGGGTCAGCTTTTTTTCTGCTCTAGCAATTGGTTACAGCTTCTAGATTTCCATAGGCTTTTTATGGTCAACTAGAAACTATTAGTGTTTTGTATAGACCTTGCTTATTGGTGTCAGTAATTGCTGGAGTCCATAGGTTCATGAAAGTAAACATTTTGAACATTTCATCCAGAGGCTTCTACTTGCTGTTTTTTTATAAATCTGTTTGGGTAGGCAAGGTGAATTCCCAGACACCTTGTTTTGTGATCTGCTGATACCTTTTTGGAAACAGTACGAGTATTACTGTTTCCACCTGATTGATCAAGTGAGTTGCAGAGGAATTCAAGTTCTGTGTTATTTCATTTGTAAAGGATTTTAAGAAAATCTGCAGCATGCATTATCATAAATACAACACCCTTCTGTAAAAATTATCATATTCAAACATCTGCATAATCGGAGGTATCTTATTTTGGTGTGTCAAAGGCACTGTTTGTTTTGTGGGTGGATTTTGGAATAATACAACTATTGTGTTTGATCTAATTGCAACATTTATTTCCTGTCCAACTGGCAATTCTTAAAGGAGTGCATACATCCATTCTATCTCATGCAGGCACATGAAATCAGGCAGATATCCCAAACCATCTTTCAAATCCATTTAAAAAAAAAAAGTCTTATTTTATTTTCAGTTGTTTGAGGATACTCTGAGTTGTAAAAATTCCATGAGAAGACATTTTGTATGTGTGTAGTGTACAGTGTAATTTATACATAGGGGAAATATAGTTTTAGAATAATTTTGTTGCTGTAAGGGTAAGATTATGTCAGTGAAAGTCTATGATCTCTGTGACATTTTCTGCAGCTGAGGGGAGGGCAAGAGGCAAGAGCTATCGGCTAGTGAGGAGCCTGGCAGTTCCCTGCCCCCCTGAGTGGGGAGCAAAGGGGATCCTGAGCTCCAAGCTGCTGCAAGCAGTCAGGGGCCCCTGGAGATCCCTACTGCAGCCCTGTTAGTGAACTACCATATTCCCACTCTGTGATGTCTACCGCCTCCATGGACCAGTATGGTATTTATTTTCTAAAGGTTCTGTAACCTAATGAAGGTTGTGATGATGGGGGTTACAGGACTGTTACAACCACCACATAAATAATGAAGCACAGTATTCAAGGCTTTCTGGCAAGAGCCTGGGCACATCAATCTGTTCTCGGCTGAAACTGGCCTTGTTTCTTGCTACAACTCAGAAGATGACAGAATATTCTCTTTGAAGATTGGCTGCTGTAGCACTTGGTATGCAGTGGCTGTGGGCACAGGAGATCTAAAGAAGTTCATTCAATATTGATATTCCTCCAGTAAAATAAAACCCTCGTTTCTCAAATATTTTCTTAAAATCTTCTGTCCTTGCTGTCCCGTACCTGAAAGATCAGTGGCTTGAATCCTGGGAGGGCTGAGGCAGAGAATTAAACATCTGTGCCCCCTAAATCTTCTCCATGGTAGGTAACAGTATTTGTAAAGTAAGGTTTGCTCAGACTCTCAGCAATCAAGGGACTGTAGGGCTGGAAGGGACAGCAAGAGGCCATCTAGCATAGCCTCCCTGTACTGTATATCTGGATGACCCCTGACGAGTATTTGTCGAACCTGTTCCTAGAAACCTGCAAGGATGAGGATCCCACAGTCTCCCTTGGAAGCCTATTTCAGTGCTTGACTCTCCTCTCAGTTGGAAGTTTTCCCCCTAATATCTAGCTAAATCTCTCTTGTACTACAGCAGTTTAAGGCATATAGTTCTTGTTTTAACTACAATGGACACAGAAAACAGCCCTCAACATATTTGAAGACAGTTATTAAGTCTGTTCACTCCCTCTATCTTCTTTTCTCAAGGCTAAACATGCCCAGTTTATTTTAAACCTTTCTTGATTAGATCACGTTTCCTAAACTTTTTAATTTTTTGTTGCTCGCCTCTGGACTCTCTCCTTTTGTCTACTCTTCCTTATAGAACTGGAAACAGTACTCCAACTGAGGCCTCACCAGTGTAGAGTAGAATGGGACAGTAGCTTCCTGTTTGTCTTGGTCCTGGTGAGGCATCAACTGGAGTCTTGTGTCCAGTTCTGGAGGCTACATGTATAGCTTCATGGGAGTGGAAGGGAGTCCTGTTTCTTGAGGTGTTGATATGTATCGTATTAAAGTGGTGGTTGGAAGTTTCTCTACAGTTGCCTTTGGCCACATCTTGACATCTACACTAAATAGGGTTTGGTGGTTTATACCAGCAAACATTTCCAGTGAAACAAACAAGGAGCCCTGGGGCACTTAAAATTTATTTATTACATGAACTTTTGTGGGAGAAAATCCCACTTTGTCAGATGCATTGAAGATCTTCTAGTGAAGATGCACTTATCCCATCGAAGGACTGTTTTATAGTTTATACAAGTCTTCCAAAATGAAACAAGCTACACTGCCTTATGATGGTATTACTGTGTCTATGGTACAGTTTTTACCAGAATAGCTGAGTTGGTTTAAAAAGACATGCCTGCCCTGTAGCACCCCTTTGTGGCCAGGCACGGCAAAGTGGTGCTCTACCTCCATTTCCTTTTTGAGATCCTTAAAAATCCACATAGGCTTTTCTCTTCCAATAATACCCTGGTTTATTCTGATAAACAGTTCCAATCAAAGTGAAGGTCTCAGTGACTGTATTTCATCATTCCCAGATCTACTTGGCTAACCCCCCCCCCACACACACTCTGCTCTTGCACCCAGCTCTCCTCGTTGGAGTTGGTGTAATTTAGGTCAGCCTTAGCACCTTGGACACTTTCTTTTCCAACTGGCCTTTTCCCCCAGATCAACCCTTTCACCCTCAGGCGAGGAGGGTTCAGCAGGCGGATCTTGTGCTGGTGTTGCCCTTGTTTGGTGGTAAGTTGTCTTGCAAGAGATTGTTCTAATGCCCTCCAAGAGGTCCACTCTATGGAGCTTCTGGTCCCATACCCTCAAAGAAATAGTAGTCTGGGTTTTCCACATGTGTTAACTGTAAATTCCCCCAGGCCATCATCCTAACTCCCATTGCCTACCTCTTCATTTCCCAGGTCTTCATCCAGTATAAAAAGTTGGAGGACTCAAAGGAGCATGCCACAGAATAGGTGTTGAGTAACCATTAGTCCCTTATTACCTGAGTGGACAGTCACCTTGTTGCAGTTTGATTAGGAATGCAGTTTATTCTTTTCACACTCCTAACTGACATAGCTATGCTGGTAAAACTTTCAGGTGCCAACCTGGCCTGAGCAAAATAAGCTATACTTGTAAAAGCAATTCTATGCGAGCATAACTGTGCCTGTCTTAAGGCTGTGTATACACTACAGAGCCTGTGCGTGATCTCCAGTGAAGACGTAGTGCATGCTGGCAGAACCAAGTTTTTCTGCCAGCTGAGGAACACTCATCTCCCCAAATGTTAGCTCTGTTGAAAGCAGGGACGTTGCTGGCACCTGGCACATGGGGCATGTGTCCTGAGTCCCAGCGCCAGTGCCCTGAATGGGTGGGGTGCCCGCTGTCTCTACTGGCCCCATTTCTGGCTGGGTATCTGGGTCTGGGCTGGTACCTGATCCCATGTCTTATACTCCCCTGTATTTATTTTCACCCAATTCTGTAAGTTCTCCCTTTTCAAAGCGTCTGACGAAGGAGGATTTTCTCCCACAAAAGCTCTTGCGATAAATAAATCTGTTAGTCTTTAAGTGCCACAAGACTCCTTGCTTTTTTTGCTTTACTAGACTAACATGGCTGCCCCTTTGGATCCTGATTGAGAGAAGCTATTGGGGTGAGTTTGCAGGTATTTGCCTTTTTATTTCATACATAAGTAACAAAAACATTAACTGTAAAATTCCTTGAGGCAAATCTGACCCCCTCCCTAATATTTTAACTAATGATAGGAAGCCCTCCTTTGAAGGTTTACAGCCACTTTCTCTGCTGTCGTAACTTTACCAAATTCAACAGAAAAAAAATCAGTATTTGACACCTCATTCTTTGAACATGCGCCATGCACTTAATCCATGGATGTGTGTTGTTGCTGAATCTTTTTTTGAAGCTGCTGATGTGGTAATTAAGATTTGGCATTCCACTTGAGGGACTTAAATACTTTTATGTAGTGGCAGAACCAATTTTGTCATGAATATATGGAGTCTCCTTGGAAACATTATCTGTGGGGATTGGGATTTGGTGAAGAGGTGTCCAATAACTGGGCATTTGGTTGCTAAGTTTGCACTTGGGGTATCATAAATAACCATGCCAAATTCCTTTTTAAACTCCTCCATTCCACTCTAAGGAGCTGAAATAAGCCTGCTTCTGTAAAATCCATCAACTCTTTTTCTTCATTGAAAACTACCTTTCCCTTTTCAGAACACACTTCCCCCAGCCAGAGACCTGCTAGTTGAGGTCATCTTTGTACTTGTGTTCCTGCCGAAAGTCCATCTGTCTTCTTTCTAAAGTAGACAAGACATCAATACTTTGGACTACAAAACCTGGAATTGCTCCTTAAGAAATGTCCCACTTTCCACTGCATAGCCAGGCACAGACATTCTGATTAAAAGTAATTGTGCTTCACAGAATTTCCTAATGAGAATCTATCAGATTTGTTGAGACCACCCAGTATGGTCTGTCTTTTCTATGCAGTGGTAACTGCTTTTTTATTCCATTTTTAAAAATCTTGTAGCTGGTGTTTGCATATCTAAAAATAGAACTCTCAGCATGAAAATATGAGATAACAAGGTTCGTTTTGAGGAACTGCTGAAGCACGTTGTTTAGTAGCATCTGTTGTTCATAGTTAATGCTGATCCAGAAAAAGTTCATTAATGTTGCAGTGCAAGCAAAGACAATATGGAAATAGGAATACAATTGCTCTAAAACCTGTAGAAATATTCTGTATTTCAGTTTACTATAGAATAGTAGGACCCTGGATCTGGGTAGATGGAGCTCGTTAGCCTGGTAAGGCAGTCCATCTAGGAGAAGGAAAACTCTGATTCAGAACTTCCGCTGCCTTGTGGCTATATCCAGTCGTGGAAAAGGTTTCAGGAGTAAACCTCGAGGAAAAATCCGGAGTTGGAGCCCCAAAGGTGGTTTGTCATTATTTATAACCTTGTTCTGGCAGCCCTTGCGATGGCACTGGTGCCAAATTGTAGCAGTTTTGCTGCTCCTTTGGGCCCATCAGCGTCGTGGAGAGGAGGGGGGACATGCTACATGGGCAACAGCCTCCCTCCATATTACACTGGCCAGGCTTGCATCCTAATCTGCACCTACAACCTGGAGGGGGCACTCCAGCTTCGCCTGTGGCGTTGGCACAACATGGGGAGTAATAGTTACCGGTTGTAAGTCATTGCCCGATTGGCGTAGAGTGTGACGCCAGGGGTTGCTTCTGATGGTGGGAGGGATCTTCAGATCTCATTGGACAGCTACCACCTGCCTTAAGCTGGGCAGCCCCCAGCTGGGTAGGTGCTCCCCTCCATGGTCTGCTATCCTCATTGGGTGCATGGGGATTAGGAACAGCAGACTGAAACCACTGCACCAGGCAACAAAAGAACGCAAAAGACGCGAACCTCACATTCATCATCAATAGCACACCAAACAAAGAACAACTTATTCTCTTGTGCGATTTTAATGCCAGAGTGGGCGCTGACCATGACTCGTGGCCATCCTGCCTCGGGCGGTTCGGCGTGGGAAAAATGAATGAGAATGGAGAACGATTGCTCGAGTTATGTTCATACCATGGCCTCTATCACCAAATCCTTTTTTAAGACCAAACCCCAACACAAGATTTCCTGGAGACATCCGTGCTCAAAGCACTGGCACCAATTGGACCTCATCGTGGTGTGCCGCCATCAAGAATGTTGTTCATACGCACTCTTACCATAGCGCCAACTGCGATACAGACCATTCTCTGGTGTGCTGTAAAATCAGGCTGCACCCAAAGAAGTTTTATCGCACTAAGAATCAAGGGAACCCCCGCATCGACGTCAGCAAAATGTCCCAACCAGACCTCGTGGAACAGTTCGCAGTGACTTTTGAGAGAGAGCTGGGTAACTTACAACCCGGGGACTCCGCCACGGAAAAGTGGAGGACTCTGCGGGATACCATCTACCTCACAGCAATGACTGTCTTTGGGAAGAAGACATCAAAGTCACAAGACTGGTTTGAGGCCAAGTTGACCGAGATGACACCTGTCATTGAAGTCAAGCGCGCCGCCCTTGCTGAGTACAAAAGGTCACCCACAGCTAGGAACCTGCAGATGCTCAGGGCTGCCAGGGGCAAGGCTCAGCAAATTGCCAGGTGTTGCGCCAGTGAGTACTGGATTCAGCTCAGCGAAGACATTCAGTTGGCTGCCTATACGGGTAATATTAGGGGGATGTACAATGGCATTAAGAGTGCATGTGGACCAGTCCAGAACAAGACAACTCCCCTTAAATCTATCACTGGGGAAGTTATCACAGACAAAGTTCAGCAGATGGAGAGATGGGAGGAATATTACTCCAACCTCTACTCCAGAAAGAACACTGTGTCCCTCTCAGCCCTTATGGCTGTCGAGTGCCTGCCGACTATGGAAGAACTTGATGTAGAGCTGACGATTGAGGAGCTTAGTAAGGCCATTAACAGCTTGGCCCTAAGAAAAGCCCCAGGCAGTGATGGGATTCCACCCGAGTTGATCAAACGTTGCAGGAATGCCCTACTACTTCCACTATATGAAGTTCTCCGCCAATGTTGGCAAGGCGGAGCTGTACCACAGGACATGAGGGACGCCAAGATTGTCACCCTCTATAAGAACAATGGTGAGAGATGCGACTGTAACAACTATAGAGGCATCTCCCTTCTCAGCATTGTCGGCAAAGTCTTTGCTCGGGTCCTGTTGACCCGCCTACAGAAGCTGGCAGAACATGTTTACCCAGAGTCACAGTACGGCTTCCGAGCCGAAAGATCTACCATAGGTATGATCTTCTCCCTTCGTCAACTTCAGGAGAAGTGCAGAGAACAGCAGATGCCTCTGTATATTGCTTTCATTGACCTCACTAAGGCGTTCGACCTGGTTAGCAGAGAAGGCCTCTTTCAGATTCTTTCAAAGATTGGCTGCCCCCTAAAACTGCAGAGCATGATCAGATCTTTTCACACTGACATGAGGGGTATTGTATAGTTTAACGGCAGCCTCTCCGAGCCCTTCAACATCTATAGCAGTGTTAAACAAGGCTGTGTTCTTGCTCCAACACTCTTCGGGATTTTTTTCTCTCTGCTCCTAAAGCATGCCTTTGGCACTGCAACAGAGGGGATCTACCGGCGTACTAGAACAGACAGCAAGCTCTTCAACCTTGCCCGTCAGTCATTTCCCATTTTGTAAGCATGCAGTCGAATGTTCTTCCTAAGTGGAATACTTCGTATTGCCCTGTTTGAATTTATCCTATTTACCTCAGAATATTTCTCCAGTTTGTTCAGATCAATATGAATTTTAATCCTATCCTTTGAAGCACTTTCAACTCCTCCAAACTTGGTCTTGTCTGCAAACTTTGTAAGACTACTCTCTATACCATTACCTAAAATCATTGATGAAGGTATTGACCAGAACTGGTATCTCTATGACCCAACTTGCTATGCCCTGATGACAGCAACAAGCTTCCTTTCCTCATTTTTCAATGAGGTAATTCTGAATGGCAAGCTGTGGTCATAGTAGGTTATTAATTCTTAATTATACATTGGTAATCTACTCTTGCATGAATGTAGTGATCCATTCAGTGGGGGTTTATTTTTGAGATAATTATATAGCAAGAAGTGGGCTTTTCCCCCCTTGCAGTAGTTGATTGATAAAATTACAGGATTTATCCAGACCACTGTGTGTGGTTTAAGTACGTTAAGAAAACCTGAACCAAGACATGCCTAAATTAAGTGGTGTATTTTTGGTGGTAATTGCAGTTTAAGTTTATGCCTGAGAAACTCAAAGTTA
This sequence comes from Podocnemis expansa, assembly GCA_007922195.1. Classification (NCBI taxonomy): domain Eukaryota; kingdom Metazoa; phylum Chordata; order Testudines; family Podocnemididae; genus Podocnemis; species Podocnemis expansa. The sequence goes on along the minus strand of ML681973.1, from coordinate 6,507,903 downwards.
AATTAACTAACATGACAAGATTGGTCTGTTTTCAGTGTCCAGATTCAGGGAACTATACACAGTAAATATGTAATGCAAGTAGTGAAAAACAAATGGGTTTTTCCATTTCCATCAGTTTTAGCAGTAGAGGATGGGGTTTTCAAAAGTGCCCAGCACTGGTTCCATTTTCCCTCAGTTGAAAACACCCACTGACTTCAGTTGGTAAAATTTTCAAAAAACACAAAAGCCTTTTGCAGACCAGGAAGTAAAGATGTCATGTTATATGTTGCTTACCTAATCTGATCGGACTACCACCTTTGCTAAATCTCTAGCCAAGAATGAGTATTTAGTGTAGCACACATGAAAGTGATAGCAGGGTTAAAGTTGAAGGCTCCTTTAACTGGATCTGAAAGTTAGTGGATCAAGGGGCTTGTCCTCAGCAGACTTTAGATCTATATTGTCAGTTAACTTGAGGTAGTTAAAATGTTGGTAATTAATCCTGATAGTTCCCCCCCCCCCCAAAGGCATTTGTAGCCTGCTAATCAATTAATTTGAGGTACAAAAAACCACAGTGAACTGTAATATAAGGCAGACTTGAGCCTGCTTGGTAGGTTCCCAGCATAAGCTTCGCCCATTGACTTTTCCTAGATGTAAATGGACTGTTGGGGGTTCCACAGTCGTCATATCAGCCTCACCCCTTAATACTAGTTAATGTTTTAAAGCAAGTGATTTAATTTGCTCTTTGCATAAAATGATGTTTTCTTAATGGTCACATCCACCAGCCCTGATGGACAGGCTGCCACTCCTCCCAAGAAACAGGCCAATTCTACCTGCCCCAGTGCCACCTTGAACCCGAATACCTGGCACTCATCCCACCTAAACCACTGTGCTCTATTCTGAGCTCAGCTTCCGAGAGTGGCAGAGTTTGCGGCATGTTTCTGCCACCTCAGAGAAAGCTAAAGCTGACCATAAGCTTCTGCTGAGAGAAATTATTGGGGAAAGGAGAGGGAAATTTCTCAAATACAAGGCCTTTGGCTGGGTCCAGCATGCCTTCTGTGTTGGATGCAATGGTGTTTAAATAATGCACACAGTGCGGTTCTTCTGTGCAGGGAACGCTCCAGAGTCCACTCAAAGAACACAACAGAGAGGTCTCCACGATAGTCCTGCAAAGCCTGGTGTGAAGGCTGCATTGGGGTTGTCATGGGAGACTGGAGAAGAGTCACAAGACTAAAAGGATTTGGGGAACTCTCAGGTGGGGGTTCCAGAGAGCAGAGCCCTGGACAAGGCCAGAATGAGTCTGAGAACAGACTGGAGGTGGGTGAGCTGGAGGTGACATGCCAGCAGGGGGGTTTAGAAAGCTGCCTGAATGTTTTGTGCTTTGGGATTTTGGAAAAATGGTGTTATCACAAGGACTCTGGAAACTACGGAACTTGTACAGGAACAAACTATGCCTGGAGGTAGGCTACTGGACATCGAGAGAGCCCGTGTCCCTTTGCTGGCTGGACCAAAGGGAAACTGAGGGAGGTACACTTGTGCTACAGGAAAGCACTTCAAGAGGGGCTCAGCAGAGGACCTGCTTTTATGTGACCCAGTGATTCCAGGCCGCTCTGCAGCAGACACTGATAGCCTATGACCTCTGTTCCCTGCAGGAGATAAAGTGAGGATGCTGAATGGCATGTCCACTGTCTAGGGTTAGAGTTGTGGGTTTTGTATCTTTAGCTCCCCCGTGCTCTGCCTTTATAGATTTTTATCACTTCAGATGGATCGAAATTTCCCCTACATGCCTTCATTATCATGAGAGATGAAGAGCTGCCTGCAGACAGTTGCGGTGCCTCTAGCTGTTGTTGTGCAGAGCAATTTAACTCGAGGATCCCTGCTTCCCTGCCTCTCTTTCTTCCAATCTCAGTTTCTTTGGTGGCCTTTGTGGAGCCTGCTCTTCTGCTCCCACAGCCATTTGCTCTAATGTATCATCCTGATGCTGCATAGGGTGAAGACTGGAAGCCATACAGAAAACTTGGTTCTGGTAGAAAAGACTCTCATTATGGCTAAGTACTTTGCCATGGCTTGTTCCAAAGCTGTGTAAAACACCAGCTAAAAGAGGAGGTGCTGTCATAAGATGCTATCTGGTGAGACTGGACTTGACAATCCCTTCTTATGTGAAAGCTTCTAACTAGTTCTTCATCATGCCATAAATGTTGGTGGTGCAGCTTTCCTGCTACTTAGACAAGAGTTTCCAACTGTCAGGCCAGAGGGCTCTGATGGCCCGAAATGACAGTCAGGTAAGTGGCCCACTCTTCCCATTTGATTTTTGTGATTTATGGGTTTTCCAGTTTGATACTAAACAGCAGTCCCTAGCTGGTCCTACTTATGTGTTTATTGCAAATGAGCAGATATAATTTGAGCAAAATGTCCCTCCCATTCACTGCCTAATTGTAATGTGATCCATAACAGTAATTCTGCACTGTTGACTCTCCGGCGGCTTTATGCTCAGGAATATGGAAGTCCACTGATAAGCACTGTGGAAAGAGCAGCCCACAGAGTTGGAGCCTAAACATGGTTGAAATTGGTTTGTTAAGAGCCCATGTTGCTGGGGGGTTATTTATTAAGACAAATAATGACAGAATAGGTTAGTAGAAAACACTTAATTGGCTATTTCTCTTTAGTTACAGATGCCTTTTCTTCAAAGCCATGTACTTGGTGAGCACACAACAACATAGCTGAAATATCAACAGAATAGTCAAGTAAGCTGATCACAAGGTTCCTGAACAAAGATTCCTGTGTCCCTGGAAACTGAGATGGGTTTTCAGCTAAACCCTATGACAGTAAATTGAAAATTGCAGTATATCTTTAAAACATGATGTGGGTCACACACTGTTATCTTTGCATCTGATGTCAGACAGTCTCTGCTGTAATTTCTCCCGGTTTGGTGACGGCTAAAGAAGAGTGGGCATTACTTTGATTGTGAAGGGAATATGACTCTTTGTTAATTTGGAGTATTTAATTAAAATTGTTCACGTGATTTTCTACTTAAAATAATTCTTTTTCTTTACTCAACAAAGGCATGTGTCAGGGCTACAAGCCATTTAATTTGCCGATCCATATATAATGGCATGGAAAAAGTGGGTGGCTTTTAAAAGGATACAGTAGTTGTCTGATAACATACAGAGAGTTTCTATAAGAATCTTAAATAATAATAATTGGAGTGCTTTAATACTTTTTACAATTTGTCCGTAACTCTTCAGGAGCTATAACTGTGTCATCTTTAGCCTTTGACATTTTGTCTCCTCCTTTCAAATATTTGCCTACTGCGCTGTTGAAAAAACAAAGGGAGGTTTTGAATTCTTGTTGGTAACAGGAAGATAGTGGGAACAAAGGTGAATAATCTTTTCTGTGCTATTTGACTGGCCTCATTGTTAGCCCTGTTGATGGAGGAAGTGAGCATGGAGGACAGATTTGCTCAGCTAGGGATATATGCATATGATGCTGGATTTCCTCCACTTGTGGTATCTTCTGTGCTGTTGTCATATTGCATTGATTGAATCAGGGCATGCATCTAATGTGAAAGGAAGAAAATTGCTTGTCTGCTACTGGCCAGAGGTTAGCTTTTACAAATGGTGCAGCCAATGAAAAGCATTTGTGTAGATGTTGCACAAGTTGCTTTCTATGAGCATTTTATATTTTATAAAATTAGTGACAAAAAGAGCACATTTCATGTGATGCAGGAAAAAAACTCCTCTTGTATCTAGAGCAAAATACATGCTTGCAAGTGAGAGGTACAAGGTACTAGAGAAGAAGGTTGGGAGCAACTGATTTTATCAGTCAAGGAATTGGGTTTTGTGAAGTGTTTCCTATATGTGGAATTCTATTCCAAAACCCCACAACTCCATAATAACAGTGGTGGTAGTAGTAGTAGTAATAGAAAAAATGCATTTCTTTGGGAACGGCAGGTGAGGTTGAAAAAAAGCAAACAAAAAAAAACTCTTTTAAGCCTGTGTTTAACTTGAAAGGCTGCAGTGGAACAGATTCAGTCTGTGGCTGCACCTCTCTGGCAGTACAGTAACGGGGGGTGTCTCGCTGTTGTCATTAGTCCACCTCCTTGTGGTGTGGTAGGGAAGTTGATGGAAGAAATCTTCCATCGGCCCTACAACATCGATTAGGTCAGCATGGCAACATCTTTCACAGATGGGGATTCTTCTGGACTCCAAGGTGTCAGGGCATGTTTCTTCTGGTAGATGAGTGTTGGCTCTTTAACACCACCAGACTGTCAGCCACTCAGGCACTTTCCTCTGGGCTAGCGCTATCTTCTTCATTAACAGTAGATGTACCCCAGTTCCTGAAACCCTTTGAATCATTCCCTTGTGCTATCCTGCCTCTGACAACTCAGAGAAATTCCAGATTCCTTGCTCCAAAAAAGCAGTGTTCCCCAGTTTACCAGTTTGATCTTAAACTTCTGCTCCAGTTACACATACAGTATTTGTAATGTTCCAAAGGGGTAGCCGTGTTAGTCTAGTTCTGCAAAACAAGCAAGGAGTCCTGCGGCACTTGAAGGCTAACAAATT